>JAJHUR010072357.1:0-13592 GCA_027495735.1 Lutjanus campechanus | reverse complement strand
AAAAAAAAAAAAAAAAAAAAAAAAAAAAAAAAAAAAAAAAACATACAAGAAACAACTTACAGACTTTAACTTCCTGTACCTTTCCTTTTATGTCCTTGATCATCCATTTTCATATTTGATCAATACATTAATCTTAAATTTTAGTTTAGACCTAATTAATGTTGTACATGTTTTTCTGTTCGTCACTACAACTATTCCATAAACACACTCCTTAAACTGTGATTCAATGTAATTTGGCATTAGTCCTTGCCAATGGTTTTTTGAACATAAAAACACCTCTCAAATCGTTTTGACTTTCTCTCTTTTGAAACAACTTTTGGATACTTTCAGGTAACAGTTGGTTTTTTGCTCTGTACATAATATGAGCTTTTTTTAAAAAAAAAAAAACAACCAAATCGGGGTGCCCCTATAGCTGAGTTGGTAGGGTGTGCGCCCCATGTACTGAGCCTGTCAGTCCTCTGCAGTGGTCGCAGGTTTGACTCCCGCCTGTGGCTCATTTACTGCATGTCATTCCCTCTCTTTCTCTGCCCCCCTTCCTGTCACAACTTCAGCTGTCCTATCGGAATAAAGGCAAAAAGCCCCCAAAAGATCTTATAAAAACAACTCAAAAAAAATCAAACAAACAACTAAATCTTCAAATTTCAGAGCCTTTAATTTAATAAATAACGAGTTTGCTCGTTGTTTATATGAAGTTTTGTTCACAATTCTTATTGCTCTCTTTTGAAGTATGAAGGTTGGATTTGTTTTATGTCTATTTCCCCACACCTCCACACAATAAGTAATGTATGGGAGTATAAAGGAACAGTATAAGGTGTACAACGAGGCTTTATTTAGAAGATCTTTAACTTTATATAGTATTGCACTTGACTTTGACATTTTGGCTTTAATATAATTTATGTGCGACTTCAGGCATAGTTTATTAGTGATTACAACTCCAAGAAATTTCATTTCTGACATTCTTTCGATTCCAACATCATTTATCACGAGTTTGCTGTTTGAGTTGGCTACACAATTACCAAAAATTAGAAATCTGGTTTTACTTGAGTTCAGTGTTATTTTACTAGAATCAAACCATTTCCCCATTGTATCTAAAAGTAGTTTTAGATTCTTACCACTGTAAAATAAATTTGTATAATCTGCAAATAATAATTTTAATATTTTGGAAACCTCACATATATTATTAATATACAGCCTTAGGGAAGCCTGCAGGTAATCTTTAATAGTTGTGAACAGTCATTTAATTGTACATATTGAAACCTATCCTCCAAGTAACTGCTTAACCCAAAAAGATGATTCCCCTCTATTTCGATATTTTTGTAGTTTCTTCAGTAATAAACTATGGTCAACCATATCAAATGCTTTATTAAGATCCAAGAACACACCCACCGCATGTTCTTTATTTTCTATTGCTGTTGATATTCCCTCCACACATTACATAAGTGCAAAAGCAGTTGTCCTGTAGGGTCTAAAACCATACTGCTGTTCACACAGTACCAAGTGTTTTGTGATAAAACCATCAAGTCTTTTATAGAATATTTTTCCAGTATTTTAGAAAACTGAGGGAGCAAGGAAACTGGTCTGTTTGATTAGATAATATATGGCTACTGCCAGCTTTATATATAAGTATTATCTTAGCTATTTTCAAAATGAGGAAATATACCAGTTTGTAAAGACTGATTACAAATATAGGACAGTGGTTTTACTACACACTCAATAATATTTTTACCATAGCCGTATCAATATCAAGGAAGAAGAGAGGAGAGGCAGTTCTTTTCTTTGTCTTTGGATTATTAGCCGAGGCCTTTAACTAGCTTCTGCCCGGAGGGACTTACTGGACAGTGGCTGCGGTCTACAGGTGCACTCTGTGAGCTTGTTTCAGTTTTACATGGACTGAAACAATTTTATGGACCTTTGCCAAAGTCGCTGCGGTCATGAGTGGATGAGTGGACAACAAGTCTCTGATAAAGATGGCGCGACCAAGAAGAAGGTAAGCATTAGCATTCTCCTTGAACTCTGCGTCCTCTTGGTTCTTTAGATGTTTTCCCAAAGTGGCGGCTACTTTTAGTGACATGGTATCAGGTGTGGGGTATCAGAGTGATTTTGTGAGTACAAGTGTGAGTACATGAGGGCAGTATCAGACTAATACCCCATGCTGGCATTGGTGCATCCCGAGAACACTATGTTCTAGGGATTTATAGCTTTGGAGTAATTTGATATTAAGTACAGCTTGTTATGTCTTATTAGTGTACTGTACAATAAAGTGCAAGCACTTCCCCTACCATTGTTAAAGACTGATTAAAATTGTGAGCTTTTTCAGGCTTGTGGGGGAGGGAGATGCCAAAAAAAGTTTGAGAATCACTGGTCTAGCCACAGAATTGAGTGAGCAACACAGCAGGGAACAAGTGGAGTGTTGGCGGAAAGTTAGTCAAGCCCATCCAGGCTTCAGGCAAGGCCTGCATCCTTTCCTTGTTGTGTGGAAAAACAAAGGCATTTCTCATATGTTTGGCCTGTTAGTAGCTCGTACAGCCACAAGGCTCAGCAGTAACTAAATCCCCCAGACCAACAATTATTTTACCAACACTACCTTGCTGTGACACTTTCAGAATATAAACAAAATTATTTGTTCCACTTACTGTAAAGGCAATAGGGAGATATTCTGACACAACAGCCTTGTGAGCCAGTGAGAGAGCACACAAGGCAACACTTTCTCACCTTCAAAATCACTCCTAAAACACTAAATAAATAAATTTAAAAAATTTGGAATAGAGATGTTGTGCTTAGCGAGCAGCGAGAAGACTTCTGCACAGCTCCTGCAGGCTTGAGAGGATTTCACTGTCACAAGTTTGAATCATCATGCGGCATACAAACACACACACACATACACACACAAAGGTCTCATCATCACCACTAACACCCTCAAACTGACTGGATGAGTTCTCTGATATCACTTCTAAGCAAAACTGTGGATGCCCTTGTTCTCTTATCTACACACACACACACACACACACACACACACACACACACACACACACACACACAGCTAAAAACACGCGCACCCCTCATGTGACCTATGGCTTGCCTGTCTTATCTACAGCAGCCTCAGGAAATGGAGCCAGACTGTCTCTGTCACCCACCTCCCAGCTAAATATAGAACCTGAAGGAAAGTGCTCTACACACTGAGACAACCATGACCACACACAAAGCAACTGGAAAGTGGTGTATCGCCAAGATAGTTTGGACTTTAGGCTTAGAGGAAGATGTAATGTGACATATCTGGTCTGTGCAACTGGCACCAGCTGCCTGCTGTCACACACACGTGCTAATACTGATGAGCACTGACAAAAACACGTCTACACAACCACACGCACGAACACACACACACGCCAAACAAATCCTGAGCTCTGTAATATATTCGTTTCCGCCCGTTTGACAGCAGCATGCAGCAAACTTTCTTCTGCGAAAACAGATTATAAGGAGAAAAAAGGACAGCGGTCTGTGCGTGTGTTGTAAGATCCCACCTTTGTTAGCACATGCCATCCATTTCAGATTATCTGCGAAGGCTGATTCTCGACCAATCAGGTAAGGGAATATGCGGACCTGCGGAGAGAAGGCAGATAGCTTCCGTCAGTCATTTTAATCGCATTTTGATAGGGCCCACCACACCACCATATGGAAGATAACACTGTCAAAGCCAGGCTGAAGGCTCGTTCTTTATCTGCCAGTGATTAGCAGACCCTTTCTCCTTGTTTAATAGAGTCAATTATGGACCCATGAAAGTCTGAAACTTGTCTTTTAGATTTTATTTAAAGTTTAAATAATTCCAATCAGTTTTATCGACTCAAGAAACTAAACAATAAAGGATTAACAGATAGAGGTTTCAAAATAAGATAAGTATACCGAGAATCTGCAATTAGAGTGAAAACAAATGATTAACAGTGAAGTAAATATTTTGAGTTCAAAAAAGCCAAACACAAGCTTTACATGCTCAGTCCCGAGAATCTTCTAAACTCTCTGCTGCCAAACTCATTTTTGCCCGGCAGTGCTCGGTTGGCTCTAGCAGCAGGTGTAGTTGGCAGGTGTGTGTATGTATGTGTGTGTGAGGAGCAGGTTGCCAGATTGGACCAGATGCAAGCCTCTGGGGGCACAGCTGCCATAGCTCCCATGCCTGCATTTTTCACTGCCTCCCTTCACCCTGACAGCATGTGTCTGTTTGTATTTGTGTGTGTATTTATGTGTCTAGATGTGAGTAGATGTGTGTCTTTATCTGATTTTGGATGATTGGCTCTCAACAGAAGGGTCTGAAAATTGCAAAAAAAACATAATTTATGTGCAACCCCAATTTAAAAAAGTTGAGATGTTGTGGAAAACAAATAAAAACAAGACACAAAGATTTGTAAATAGTTTTCAGCTTGTATTCAATTATATACAGTACAGAGACAAGGAATTTCACAACTGATAAACTTTATTATCTTTTGTAATTTTACTCTCATTCTGAATTTGATGCCTGTAACACATTCCAAAACTCATCTGAGATGGACTGACGCAAAGTGGAAAAGTGTGCGGTGGTCTGATGAGTCCACATTTAAAACTGTTTTCAGAAATGATTGATGTGATCTCTGGGCTAAAGAGGAAAAGGACCATTCAGATTGTTAGCAGCCCTAAATTCAAGCCAGTATCTGTGTGTATGGGGATGTGTTGGTGGCCCATAGTATCACGGCTAACTGTCAACAGTTAAGGTATATGCAGGTTTTGGAGAAACATATGCTGCCATCCAGGTAATGTCTTTTTCAGAGACTTCACTGTTTTTTTTTTTTTAGCAAGCCGAGACACATTCTGCATGTGTTGACATGTAACTTCGTATTAAAAAGAGTTCAGGTACTCAACTGACTATCGAATATCCCTTTCAAAACCATCAATTTGCTTCCTCAGGTCCCAGATGCTTAGTGTGTGTTGCTAAAACAAAGTGTGATTGAATGCAGTGGTAAACATGCCCCTGTGCCAACTTTTTTGGAACGTGTTGCAGGCAACAAGCAGAATTAGTGTATATTTACAAAAAACAATAAAGCTAATCAGCTTGAAGATTTAATACCTTTTCTTTGGACTGTATTCAACTGAATATAGGTCAAAATGTTTTTGCAAATCAATGCATTCTTGCAGTTTTTATTTATGTTTTACACAGGATTCCGACTCTTTTGGAATTGGGGGTGTATAAATGGCAGAAATTTTGAGGGATACTTCTGTATTAAATTGTATTTATTTCATTGTGGCTGCAGTGTATCACAGAAGAACTCCTTATAAATCATAGTGATTGTAACAGCTTTAGCTGACAAAGATATAAACCAGACAGCTAATTCTAGGCTCTCTTTTTCCATTATGGATATTTTGGTCTATTGTCAACTGTAATGAGTTTCACTGTGAATAAGTACAGTTGTCAGGCTGTCATTTTTAAGCAGACCTCATTATCTAGACCATAATCATCCCCTATTCATACAAACCTCAGCCATTTGAATGACACTACCAGAGTGACAGGAAAACACAACACAGATGATATGATCAAAACCACTCACTGTAGGGCTCTGGGTAAGAGGTGTCACAGTCAGATTTTCTGTTTATGTGCATGGGTTTTCCTTCACTGGTAGCCAAGATGGAGGTCAAACTAAAGCATGCTGGTTATTAAATATGGAAGAGGTCTGCAGCTGAGTTAAGTTCAGTGAAGACAAAAAAAAAAAAAAAAAAATCTAGTAGGGGCTCAAGCCACAGCATGCAATCTTCAACCTACTTGAATGCACAAATTTTACATAGGCGGGAATAAAAATACACATGCATGCAAGAATATAAATGCACAGACAAATACACACGTGTATATATCTATGCCCACACAGATGCACAGAGACACATGTCAAGTTTCAGGCTGATGCACACACTACACTGTCATTTTAAACAAAAGTATACATGTATGCAAAGCGGTTTGTTTGTTCATGCTCCTCCATTATGTATTCAGCACTCGACTTAATAATTCATTAATTTATTCTCCTGTGTAAACATTCACACAAACGTTTAAAGAGTGTAAGTACTTGTGTAAGGCTACATGTGTTTTAGTGTCCAGGACACACAGTTGCAAATCACACTGTTACAGAGTAACAGCAGGCTAATTGTTCTGATGTTAATGGTCTCATGCAATATGTAGCACAATCTAGGACCAGACAGGCCTAATGTTGGTTATAAAACCCCAGCTGGTTTCAAATCTAGGTCAGCCTGAGCTTTCAACCTGAAACAAAAAACACATTCATGAAGGTACAAAGGGATGTTTCCTAAAATTTGGTTTCCACACTCAAAAAAATATAAATGCAATACTTTTTTTTGAGCATATATGGGCAGCTGAGGCTCATGATTGTCTCATTTGGGTCATGGTGAAGTATCCCTGTTTTAATAGATGTATATATTGTAACAATGTCATTATTGCTGTAGTTTATGCAACAAATTCTAAACCTAAGCCTCATTATATAAGGACACATTATATGAGGTTTAGAGTTTGATCAGGCAAAAATTAAGCTCATTCATTATGCGGAAAGAATACATACATTAATGTACAAGCCAACAACTTTTCTATCAATAGCTGTTAGCAAGCCCTTTAATTTTAATTGTTACTACCCACCAGTACACAAGGCATCCAATCTCTTAAACATTAGCAAATCAGAGGACCCTGATAACCTTGTGCTGCACTTTCTAAAGCTGGCGGCTGATTTTATTTCTCCTTCACTAACAAATCTTTTTAATCTATCTTTTGCCTTTAATGAAATCCCTTATCTTGAAGTTCGCTTTTCTTCTACTATTACTAAAAGCTGGTGACCCAACAACACTTCTAAATGATGACAAGCCCAACTCTAATCGGCTTTGGCAAAGATTCAGGAGTTGCTAATAATCACTTTCTAAGTTTTTACCCTAATAATATTTTATCTTAAAATCAATCTGGTATTTTTGAGAGTGATTTTATGAGAGCAGCTTCAGGTTTGTGTCAGAGATATACAGTACATTTGTGTGTGAGAAGACACACTTCACTGCTCTCTGAGTCTAAGAGAAAGTTGGAGTTGTCTGTTCTTGGGGTGGATTATTCTCTTTTCATGATTTTTCTAGTCTAACTTCCTATTTGCACAGGATTAGTATTATCTGGGGACCTATTTTGTAATAATTGCAGAGGTTATGATTTTATACTTGTCCATAATTTGTAAAGTAAATATTCCACTGCAAATTACCTACCATATTTTGCCAAACAGAGGTCCAGGAAAAATATTTGTCCTGTGCGAATCAGCATCTCGGTGATTTGCGGGCGTAATTTTATTTAAAATCTGTTTTCTGTCTGTCAGACAACTGAACAAGTATGAAATTTAATTGTAATAATATGCTGAACAGCAGCCAACAGCTATGGTGTGAGATCGGCTACATTGATGTTTAAAACAATTAATGACAGAGAAGGTGACCTGTAAATGTATATTTTTGCTTGTAACACATGCAGAAAGTGGGCAAAACAACTCAAAACTATATTATTAATGTTTGAGTGAAATATAGACTTCGCTCATCCCGAGAAATTGTACAGCACCAAATACCCAAATGAGATCCCCTGGGCTCATAAGACTCATAAGCCCTTATGAGTCTGTTCTCACAGACAAACACCTCTTGGGTAAACTGTTTATAAATTTGGCCTTAATTGGGCCAAGACCAGGCTGAAGCCTTTTCAAAGGACATGGTTTTTGGGCCCCGTAGTGGACAGATTCCCAGGTTGCCCTATTGACTCTCACATGAAAGAGTCCGATACTACGCAGAGAGTACCTCTCACAGTTCAGGCTGGGTGCCAGGACCACATAAAGACTGTGTCTCTGTCTCCTAGGGCTCATAGTATCACCAGTCTAGGCCTTTTTTCTGGCCCTACTACATATGTGCAACTGTGCCTCTCATTTGTGCAACCGAGCCCAAGGAGTCCCCCTTACAGGCAGGTTGTCTCCAAGCAATTACAGTTAGCCCTTTGCCACTGGGACAACAAAAACAATGATGGCAAAGGACAGGCACTGGGGCATCATGATGTGCTGCCAAATAGTGGTGACAGATAAGGTATGGGCAGTGCACAAAGAACAGGGCATGAGCAAGCATTGGCAAGGTTGTGTGTAGCCCAGCATATCAATCTCCCGAAGCTGTGGGAAGTACATGTATCCCACTTCCAAGTTTTTCTAAACCTTCAAAGTCAAGGTCAGTCCAAGCTGAAAAGGACAGACAGCAGCATCTTTCATCAGTTGGCAGGACTGTCTAGCTTCCTCTTGCCTCTGCCTCTCATGGCCCACAGTTGTGGCTATGGGCACAAATCAAGCCCCAACAATCAGTGCTGGCCAGTGCAGCGTTCTGGCATAGTGGCTACTGTCTAAATTGCAAATCATGTGACTAACTCTGGCTGAAAGACTTTTTGCATAGAAAACCATTTGATGGAATATAATGTATATTGGCCAAAACCCATATGAACAGATTAATTTTATGGCATTTGTGTGTGGGCAGTCGGTTGACTCAGCAAGAGAAAGCCTGAAAATATGCTATGGGCTCAAATATGGCTGAGGAACTTTTGTCTGCACCCAGTGATCAACTTTATTTGCCATGAATCAGGGCCATCTTGGAACACCATCTCCAGTTTTCATAAAACATTGATAGCACAACCCAGGTTTTTGTCCCCGAGGACAGTCCATGTGCCAAACATGGACAATCTGTCAGAAGATCAGGTGTCTGGGGACACTCCAGCTGGCTACACTCTCAGGTACTTGAAGGAATTTGGCACCACCTCAGACAGGAAATGGTCAACATTCTATGAGACCACCACTGCTGTTCTAATCAATGCCATATGTTGTCCTGCTTTTCCTATTATATTCTTTGGCACTTTAAAATGTGGAGACCGTCACTTCACCGCCATTAATTATTGCCATTTTACAGTGTATACGAGGGTGCTGCTCTGCCAAAATTCTAACTCCAACTAAGATTTTCTTGTCATGTGTTCCTGAAAGCTGTTCGATATGACTGAATTGTAAAAAAAAATATACCCCCACCGCCCCACCCGACACTTGCTGGATTAAGGACATATTGCATTTTTATGAGCTCAGAAAATATGCATCTTATTGGAAGGACCTCCTGCTGGTTTTGCTTGTATGTGGCTCCTGGACAAATATGTGGACAAACTTCTTTAGCCAAAGACGGATGCAGAGTGCAACCCATTACATTAATACGGCATTTAATCACACACACGTGACAGAATGCCAGGTGCTCTTTGATTAATTATTCCCCGCTTGTTTGTAGCATTATTATTTTTTTCTGTATTGCCATGTTGTATTGTGTTGCACTGGGCTTAATTGCCTTGTATTGTTCTGCACAGCAAAACGACAACCTAAAATACACCACTGTGATGAAATTATAACAAAACCCCACATCCTACAATGACTGAGCAGCCACAATTTGAGCAGTCAAATTCTCAACCATATATTAAAATTTGCATGAGAGAGGACAGTGATGAATCATGAATGAGGCAAAATGTGAACACTGGTGCACAACATGCTGGGAGGAGTATCATTAGCTGTCATTCAAGCACAGCTAGCAGAGATTATGGCTCATATGTGTTTAGATGCATGTGTATGTGTGGGTGTGCAAACATGTTTTTTGTGCTGTGTTTGTAGATGCGCACACACGTGTGGGCACATATTCTGTAGGCGGGTATGCATGTGAATTTTCAGGTGCAAGTATGTGAGTGATTGTGTTAATGTGTGTATGTCTGATACTGTCATCTTATTTAAAGTGGGGTTGTATGAAGTCCTTACAGTAGATGGCAGTTGGCATGCGAGAGAGAGAGAGAGAGGGATAGCAGCAGATAAGTACTGCTTTGGACAGGGTCAGCAACAGAACAGATTTTAGCCACTTAAAAAAGACCCATCTAAAAAGATAAATCTACTGTAAGTAATACACTGATAATTGATAAGAACCTCACTGTTCACTCGGTTTCACTCAGTTACTGGGATCAGTAATACCAGCCTTCAGTTACACCATAATTCAGGGAGACCTATGCTTACATAAACCACCACAATGGGAACACAAACTTTCAGTTCTTTGTATTACTGAAGTAAAGACAAATGCAAAACAGCCTCTAAAACATTCTTTTATCTACAAAAGGCAGTTGTATGAAAACTGTGACATTATCTCTCTGAGAATAATCACTAGTTTAACATGAAAGAAAAAGTCATTATGGAATGTATTTGAAGTTTTTCTGTATTTTAGAGTTTTCATCAGTAGATGCTGTTTTTTCATGGCTTTCTTTATGATCTTATGATCTTTTCTCTATAGCATTTTGGAATAAATGCCATCAGTAGCTTATTTGCATTCAGCCTTTCCCAAGCATGCCTATATTCTCAGTGTGAAGCTCTACAGTGGTGAAGCTGTAAGGCGGGTTGGAAGGAAGCCATTAAAAACCAGCAGCGGTGGAGAGAGAGAGAGAGAGAGAGGGAGAGACTGGTGAGAGTGACAGAGACCGAAGACTTCTATTATCAGCGGGGTTTCTTCTAAATGGAACTATCTAGCAGCCTTGTCCCCTCTCCGCTCACTGCTGTTCAGCCTTGAGGCAGGAGTGAGAGGCAGGGGGCGGACCACCAGACACACACAAGCACATGACAATAAAAGTGCAGCATTTATGGTAACAAACAGGCACTCATATTAATGCATAGGAACATGTGCCCAAACAGATTCAAGATTAAAATAATGTCTGTTAAAAGACTTACCTGAAGCAATGGAAGTTTATACTATATGTGTCCCCCCTACACACACATTATATGAATGTATATACTATATGTTTATGGTGTACTGTATGTATCTACCATTGCCTTTAGTACAGTACTTCTATCCTAAACCTTTTAAGGGTGAAGACCCTGTGGGCTTTCTTTTACAGAAGAAAATGACCTAAGAATAACCCTTTTTTCTACCCTCCATCTCCTCTCTCCTCCCATTTCATTTCATGGCCTGTCAGAAGAGCACCACAATTACCTTGCAGGACAGCAAAGAGACAGCTCGGTCCTCAGAGACAGGGCCATACTTAACTCCGTTTTAAAGCCCTCTGAAAGGACCCCATACTGGGCTCGCTCAACACCTTCTGCTTGTCAAAAATTTTCTCTAACAACTCAGCCAGATACTAATACTCGGCAAAAACATGCACTGATATGTGACAACAAAAAAAGGTCCATACACATGGGAAACACTGACAGACTTTGTTTCAGATTGAACCTGCCCTTGGTCATATTTCACAAGAAGTGCAGTAGTATTTCTGATGTATATATTGACTATTCTCAAGTCATGCTCTGTGCTCCAATAACAATTGAGCAAGCTTGTTACCCGATGGCCCAGTGGGGAATTTTTCACAGCAATACCATGAATGGCCACTGGAAAAAACTCGTGGCAAGGCTGAGTGGCAATGCCCTGTCTAGGCTAACGATTGATGGAGATTAGTTAGCTAGTTAGATAGCGTTTTGCTAACATTAGCTAACTTAAGATGTGACTACATGTCTATGACTATATGTTTACTGGTCTCCCATAAGTATACACTTAGGAAGGGTCAGTTTGTAATTAATGCTTTAACCCAGTGGTTCTCAAGCTTTTTTCAATAATGTACCCCCTTTGAAAAATTTTTCAGCCAAGTGCCCCCTGAATATCATAAAACATTTTTAGTAGAAAGAAATGGCTATAAAAGGAGTTACAATACAGCACAGCACCATCAATGTTAACTCGCTGACGTGAATCCTACTAAAACATACTCTTACTGATGACAGCATTTTGTTGGCTGTTTTTGCATTCTTGCTCTCTTCTTTTCTTGATTTTTGCCTGTCATTCAACACCAAAAGTGATTTTCTGCTCACAGACAACATGATTTCATTTGTTGCTGTCTTTTTCTGTGAGGTTTTACAGCAGTTAATAGTTTCCAGCAGTCAATCGCACCTAGAATAGGAAAATTGAAAATAAAATAATACAAAATGTCTTTTACTTGAACTTATATTCTCTTTTATTATTGAACTTAAAGTAAAATTATGCATGGCTGATATTTTTTAAGTTAACATTGTAAAAAAAAATCCCCCCTTCCCTGATGCAGTACTTCTAAGAACCTCTAGGGGTAACACTGAGAAACACTGCCCTAACCCTATGAAACATCATCCTTTTTACTCACAGGGCATTCTCAACAGAAAGGACATTTCTGCTCTCCACTGCTCATCTTCCAGTGGAATACCAGGTTACAGGTCCATGAAGTCGTGAATGAGGCGTAATGGAAAATGAAGCTCAGCTGACCTCACTTTACAACAGTCGTGGAACTACAATTGCACAATAATGTGATGTGTATTTGTGTGTTTTATACACTACCTTCCTCTCTGGCCAGTTGTACTTGGCAAAGATGGCATCATATGTGTCCACTGCCCCATCTGTCACCAACATAATGGCCTGGCTACACTCGCTGCCCCTCCCAGTCTCATTGAACTGCATAGGGAGAGAAAGAGAGAGAGATGGGGAAGTTAACAGGTGAAAACATCAACAAAATAAAGCTTATCTGCAATCTGAATATAAAACAATTTAACAACTTCAGCTCTGCAGGGACGTCCACGATCATGGCCTAGAGGTTGGTATCATGCGAAACTAGAGGATCTTTAGGAACCCATTTGTACCAATAATGCCATGCTAGCTTTCTCGGCTAAATTTTGGCGAGGGAAAAATTGGCATGGCAATTTTCCCCTGACCTCTCACCTAAATATATCTAAATAAAATAGACAAAAATAGATATTTATGTGCACCCAAGAATCTTTCCTTTACAGACACACCCACTTTATGCTAATCCCATGCAGTTTGAGGCAAAAAGAAAAAATGTTTTTTGCACGCAGTATAATCTGCTATTTTCGCCCATTTCAAAATTTCTGTATACAAGGCTGGTTCCCTGAAAAGTATTGGATGTGCATAAATTAGGTGTGAATGGAAAGCTGAGACTCTTGTGAATTAAATGAGTCCAACTGTAACAGCCATGTTGTTAATACCATGATACCATATTAATACTGTGATACCATTTTTTGAAACTTGACTTCACTGTAGAAAATGGTCTATTGTGACTTCTAGATTTATCACAGCCTCATGAAACTTCACAACGACAAACCGTAGCAACTGGAGCATTGGGATCATGTACGGCTTTCCTGAGTACAGTGGGAGGGGTTTCTGAGATGTCAGTGTGCTCACCATCCAATCACCACAAATGCAATTCTAACAGAAATCTGTGAAATATCAAAGGTTTTTGACACCAGATCACTGCATTTTTTTAAATGGTGTTCCTCAATGTCTTAGTGTCTTAATGTGTTATTTTGGAGGGATTTTTGACCATTTGTATTTATTCTCAACAGCCAAAAATGGTTATGCTGTGCACCAAATGTGTGAAATAAATCGTATTAACCCAAAAACTGCTACAACAATTTATGAGACATTATAGAGCATGGGAATTACCATCATATACTTCAATCATAATTCAAAATTTGAACTGACCCCTAAATAAAACACAA
>JAJHUR010072356.1:24346-39497 GCA_027495735.1 Lutjanus campechanus | reverse complement strand
TGCTTCTGCTTTTCTCACTACAAAGTTTTACTGCAGAAAACTGTTGCACTATGTCTGTATCTTCTATTTCAGGTCTGCTCCCAAAAGATCTGTTTGACGGTCTAACTCCACAATTCAGTACTATGTAGTTCTCATGTCTCATAGTCTTTTCATGTTTTCAGCAACTATTTCCTAACATTTATAATGTGTGCCGAAGAAAAACTCCCTTTTACCTTTACATAGACTTTAATGTTGTCACATTCCGAGATCTCAGCAACTTAGTGAGTGGTTTGACAAATTACTTATCAATCGATCGCCAAAGCTATAAAAAGTTAGAACCAAGTTGCGTTAATTGAAATGATTCTTTAAAGACTAGTGTGTCAGATGAGGGCATCTAGTGCTGATGTCTCAGTCTGCCCTTCCAAATGTATCAGACAGCCACTGGTGGCTGACAAACTCGCAAAGGTTTGGATGTAGAGCCAGTGTTTGACTTATCTATTTTGGGCTACTGTGCAAACAAGGCGATGCATGGTGTTCTCCATGGAAGACAACCTGCACACTCTGCAGATATAAAGAGCTCATTATAAGGTAACAAAAACACAATGTTTCTTATTTTCAAGTGATAACACAGTAATGAAAGCATATTTACTTACTTACTTACTTACATTAATATTATATTCTACTACTGCCATATTCTGTCAATAAATCCCCGTAAATCTTACACACTGGATCTTTAAAGAATGAAACATCTAATTTCCCCTTGATGAAACTTGATTCTAAGGATTTTCAGCATGCAGTTTGTATTATCTGAGCACTGAGTTTACATGTAAAATACACACAGTAAGTGAATATAGGCCTTTTTCACAGAAGACATTTTGACATGTCACAGTAGAAAAAGCACAGGTGTAAATGATTAAATTAATGATTAATAAGTGAATTCATTTAGCTGCATCAGTGTCACAGTCCCAGTATTGTGCATGCTGGCTCACTGTCACACTAGCATGGCTTGCTGGGACACCGAAATATAATGTAATGTAATATAATTATCTTACTAATAAGGCCTGTGCTTTTCTTATATGATAATCATGTTATGTGAAAAATTGCTTTACTGATGAGCACTGAATTAGAACCAACGCTTGAAGTCTGTATGCTGGCTTCTAAAAATTCTAAAACTTACAGAACTTACAGAACTACTGTACGAACTTATAAGCTATTAAAATCAATATTTTTACACTACAATATGAACAACAAAGCTCACAAAGTTAATTATCAATTCTAGGCCACTAAGCATTGGCAGCAAGAATTTTATGAGTGGTTATACAAAGGTTTTCTCCCGGCAGAAGAGTCTCCCAGCACAGCATAAGACACTATGCATCATGCTGTGTATTTGCTCATTGGAGTTAGTGTGTGTGTACCAAAGTAAACACGTGTGATGCACGTCTGAATGAGGTATTGTAGGCAGTGGCAGTAATTAAAAAACTAAAAAAGATGAACAAACAGCTGTGATGGGATCATAAATATTTTCAGGCCCATTTTAGCATGCTAATTTCCGCTGGGATCACATTTCAATTTTATCGCTCCATTTCATTTCCTACTTTCACCCCCTCCCCCCAGCAGAGTGTAGTGTCATTTCTATGGAGTGTTTCCTTACCTGTGGCAATCTGTTTCACGGTGCTGAGATTACAGGCAGGCCTAATTAAAGCTGTTGTTATATTTATAGAATTAGCGGGGTATTAATTGGAGCAGAACAAGCCGAAAGAATGTGAGGCGGGCATACAGACGTGGGAGAGTAAACATCTTTCAGACTGCATCAGACTGCACTTTTATCTGTGGACTCAGGAGTGCCAACTGCATTCATAAGCCATGTTGATCCATCACACTTCAAAGTCCCTCATGGGACATTTAACAAACAGCAAAATGGGAACTACTAGCAGTGTCTTGGGGACGCCTCCTTCTATGTTTGCATTTCAATATTGAATACATCACAATGGGTTGAAAAGGCTGGATTAATCCAAAAGCTCCTCCAAATGTGGCCAAATAATGTAGCCCATTCTTGCCAAAACTGCATAGACAGGTGTATCCTTTGTCATCTTTGGTGTACCCAAATCTTTTCCTCACCACTCACTTGTCTCTGTGAGGCCAGAGAAAGGAACAATGAATCCTTTGTAGATGGTCCCTGAGCAGTCGCTTCATAACTTATGTAACTTCAACTCTATTCTCAAAAAGGATGGCCTCTGAAATGGGACACAGCTAGTAATATGAATGTGTTAACACCTCTGGTCATATTATGCTAATAATGTGGTTACCAGTGCACAGCAAAACTATCATGGCAGGAGAGTTCTTACAGTATCACAAAAGGACTTCACATTACATATTTTTAGCTGACCAATCTAAAGTGACTCACAATATGAAAACTGCAAATTGTAAAAAATAGCAAGAATCCTGCAAGTACATCAACTTAATCAAATATGCTAAACTGCTTCAAGTGCTACATAAATACTGTACGGCATTATACTATACTATATACACATTAAGAACAGGAATAGACACCAATAATTTTTAGCACTCGCCCCAGGGGCCACCAAGCCCCGGAATCTGGAGGCCAAGGTACATTTTTGGTGGTCCAAATGTAAACTTATGTAAAACAATACAGAAAAGAGAATTTAAAGCAACTTAGCACAGCTTTACTTAACTGTGGTCCATGTTTCCCCTGTATTGTGATGTGGAGTTTCCTAAAGACATTGTTTCAGATGAAAAACAAAACAGACTTCTTGGCTAGTTGAGGAAACTGGCGGCAAACACTGCAGCACATTAGGTCCTTAGATATGTTTTATTCTAATCACTTAAACTCCTGTTTCCATTCACTCCTAAATTTTTGTTGCCGTTTTGTTTTTTTCACAGTCTGTCACAGGACTGTATTAGTAGTTTGAGAAGGCTTAGTGAATCCATACTTCAGTAGCCCTGACATATCAGTAGCTAGCTGGTGGATAGTAATGTTCGCTATTCTTGTAGAATGTTGAACTTAAACATGCAACGAATCGGGATGTTGTGGAACTGTAATGTTGTGTTGGTGAAGGTCGGCAGTATGAAGATAAAATTTGGTGGCCACAGGGGGCCACCTGTATTGAATATTTGGTGGCCATGGTTGTGCTTTTATTTTGAAACTTGAATATCTACATTCTGTGGAATTTCAGAAACAACACTAGTCAAATTTCCAACCGATTGTTGTAAACCTGGTAAGGCAAATAAGCAAAAGGACAAATAATGCCTGTTTCCATCCACTACCATTAGTGGGTTGTTGGATGTCATTAAAACATAGCAGAAGAAGAGGGAGCAACAGGATGACATCATTAAAAGAGTGGCAGTCAAAGCTCAAATTATAGTAAATATCATGCATATATGGCATTTCAGTTTGTTTCATATTGTCATTTGAGGAAGGTTACACTCTCTTCCTCGGCCCACACAGATCTGCTGTTTTCATCTCGAGTGATATTTAAGTTACATGTTCCTTGTACAGTGGGTGGTGGTGGTGCTGGTGGGTGCTTACTGCTTCAAGGCACAGATTGCTCCAAATTTATGCTGTGTTTATATTACCTGATCACTCCATTCCATTTTCAACAACGAGGAGAAACAACAAAAATGCAATACTATACTATATAGTCTTATGTTCATACTGTATGTATTGTGTATGTGTACTCTGTCATCTTTAGTGTAGTTTGAACATGGAGAGAGTTATAGATTTCAGCTTTAACTTTAAGTTTTGTACTCCATTAACCAACAAACCTATCAGCAGCAATCACCTTAACACTTACTGTGAAACCAATAAAGCCAGATTGGATTGTGTTTTCCAAAAAGGCAGTCAAGTGAAAAAACAGCTTTGCTCTCAGAATGCAGCGCTTGCATCGATTTTGTGCGGGGGTCACTTCTGTCTTGCTATCAGCCAAAGCATGCCAGAGGATCTTAGGCAGACAATGGACCAATACTGGGCCTGATTCTTACTGACAAAAGCCTCTATTGAATTTCTTATCGATATCTGTATCAAGGAAAATCATTGCCCTGCCTCAGTCAAGCACCCATTCTTTATTAATACCTACGTTGGATCGACACTCCCATCGATAGAGAGGATGGACGCACTTATTACATGTGTTATCTGGTCTCTGTCCTCTGAATCAGACACAACTGGGGGAGAGTGAGGAGGAGGGGGAGAGGAGTTTATTGGCTTTAGCAAGGTCAGAGTGGGAGAGAGGGGAGAAAAAGTGCTGGGCCAGCACAATGGGCTTTTATTTTGTTGGGTCAGGCAGTACAGGCGATTAAGCTGTCAGCCAAGAGGGGACACTATTGATCTGGTCATAGGTGGTGGGGGGGTACACCCCCTGTTGTTTTAATTTATTAGCCAGTAGCAATTTGATTTGATAGTAAGGAGGTGTAGCAATGTAAGGGCTACACAACAGTGATCACTGCAGTCGATACAAAGAACATCTCATCATGATCGTCAGACTTCTTCTGTCCTCATCGCAGTGACAGCCTTTGGGCACAGTCAACGTTTCATTGGCATGCTATATGAGCTGTTTCCTTGCAGGTAATTTGATATGACACTCGTTGAATATAATATATCATTCTGACTGCCACAATGGGGCCATCTGCGCAAGATCTCAATTCATATTGACAGACAGGGGAAATTGAGAAGAATTGAGCCACGCAACAGGAGTCTGGAGCAGTCTGTAAAAGTGTAATTGGGTGGGCCGCTCCAAGAGCGAGAGGGGGAATTACAGGGTCATGGACTTTAACAACCCTCAACCCAGACAGTCGGAGGAAATGACTGTGTATTTTACACAGCGGTTTCATACAGCATCAGTGAGCAGAGCTGCTCCTGTGCATTCACGGGAACTGAAGCTTTCTGATCAAGAGCCATGTCAACAATAGATTTTACACTTTAAATTTTTTACACAGTACAAGGTCTCCACCGTGTCTCTGTAGCTGTTGAGCAATGAAAACAACATTCTGCAGAAAAGATAAACACACAATATAGCTCTTTATCTGAAGGTTCAATTCCAAGAAGTCACATAAATGTATTTAACATATTTTGTTTTACTTTCTCAAAACCATTTTTGCCTAGCATAAAAAAGAGATTTTCCTTCTCATGTTAGGTTTTTTATGTTGAGATGAAATGCTTGTTGGCAGCAGCACGTTGGTGTTTCAACTTCAAATCACAATATCGGATTTTTCTGATGCTGAGGAGATATCTGATGTGGACAAAATCAAATATGGGCTGATTGAAGGTTTTGGGGCATCTTCTCTGTCTATTCTGTGCTTGTTTTGTCCAAATTGTTTGATTTGTTTTTGCTGACTGAATTAAGATATAATTTATCATATTAATGTCGCGGCTCACGGACACTTGGATTACACCACACGAGCAGGATGGAGACATTTTGTGTTTGTTTTGTGTTCTTTTTTTAACGTTTTATCCGTGGTCACCATTCACTGCCATTGTACTGGATGAGGCTGCTACTCTGTTTCTCCTAAAACTCCAGGATTGTTTTGTGAACTGAAGATCTTCACCCATCATCACATCAGCACAGGGGTGAGTACACATTGAGTGGATTATCATCTAGGGGTGGAATATCACTTTAACCACTTTGTAATTATATCTACACTGCTAATGATTATGAATCAAAAATCCTATTACATTAATATTTTGTGAAAGCATCAATAGTCATCCCTATAGTATTGTTGGAATATCAATAAATATCAAGGTTTTTGATTAGAAATATTATTATATATATGTATGTAGTATATATATTTTAATCAATTTATTGAACATGTTAAAATAGCACAAAACAAAAGTAAAATATGTAAGAATTGAAAACAAAAATAAATTAGCTTATCAGGAATATGTAAGTAAATGTACAAATCAAATATTCATAAAAGGGATAGGAAGAAGTTGAAAACTTTTCTGGTCCTACTCCTTCTCACTCTTTATATACTAATAATAGAAAATAATGTTTCAATTTACATCCATCAGTGTTTGTGATATCTTAAGAGACTTTGTATAGCTCGCAATATTTTCACATGTGCATCCATTAAGAGATATACAAAGTCTTGCGATACATCGACGCCATGTTTACACGCTACCTGGGAGGCTACAGTTGACATTCCAGCTAAAAACATGGTGTAAATGGCGTCTTTTGTGGTTAAATTTTAATGTCGCGGCTCACGGACACTTGTATTACACCACACGAGCAGGATGGAGACATTTTGTGTTTGTTTTGTGTTCTGTGTTATGTTTGGCATAGGGATGAGTACATATTGAGTGGATTATCATCTAGGGGTGGAATATCACTTTAAAGGCAAATAATAAACAGATAATAGCTGTCTTTCAAGTTCAGAAAATGACATCTTTTTGTTGTAATGCAGCCTTAAAACCAGGACAAGACAACGCTTATGTTCTATCTCCATATAATATCCAAAATCTATCAAAATATCTAGTCTCATATCACTATTGATAAAATATTGATATATTGCCCAGTCCTATATGAAATTTGAAAAAAAAAAAAACTGCCTATGTTGGCACTACAAATATGGCTTAAAAGTATGTTTCACTCTGTGTCCATTTTACAATTACAACATCTAGTAGAGTGAATAGATATAAGTCAATTATAAGGAACAGCAAGATGGGATAATGGATCAGTAGCCTCTGCTGGCTTACACTCTCTGTGTTAGCATGTGTAATGTCATCTGTAAAATTACTACTTTAGCTATCATCATAATCCTCTTCCTTGATTTGTTCACTATGTATATCTTCTTAGACATGACATATGGGCAGCGGTAGCCTGCAGACAGTCAGTGGTATGTCATTTTGGTCATTAAGGCAGTAAGTCCTCTCTTGCCCCTTGCCCTTTCATCTGAGAGAGAGGGGCAATTAATCTATATCATTTTACGAGCAGGATCATGTATGAATATGCCGTTTAATGTCAGTTTATTGCCCTTTTATGATGCCATTGGAATTACATCTTTTTAGACTTTTTAAAGTGACAAATTAAAGAGGACAGAGCCAAGTCAAGTCTTAAGACTGAGGTCTTTGGGGTTGTTAACCATCAGCCATGAGTTGTTGCTCCATGGCTGCCCAGGCTGTAATTCTTTAAACCTCTATGAACTTCACAGAGTCCCCATCACCACAAAGGAGATGTTTAAATTGTGTAGCTTACTTAAAATAGAGCTGCCAATGTAAATTGTTCTCCACCGTTGAGCAGCAGAGTCTCACGCTTCTCCTTTCATTAAAAAACAGGTAGTGGATGTGACCAATTTGCCCTGACTTGGCTCTCAGTTGTTCATTTAGTGGGCTCAGTATTTTTCACAGAGAGGGGCCCTGTTGGCTTTGTCCTGACAGAGTGGGAGGAGAGTAGCCACCGAAAGGCCACAGCTCCAATTACACGCAGCCTCTGCTCCTTAAATGTCAAGCTACTTTGCATTACCCAAAGTGCAATGGCATTCAGCGGATATTAGCCCCACTCCAGCCACATCTGTCACAATGTTTCATGTGGCTCCTCGAGCAAAAAGTAAATGATCGTTGAGTCCTTTCCTTCTATCTGTAACCTATCTTCTCTGAATTTTCCACTTCACATTTCAAGGAGGTTTGGGCGCCTATGAAAACAGTCTACTACAAAGTCAAATGAAATAATGAATGGTTGGAGAATGTCCTTTCGGCAGCTTTTGTAATTGCTTCAGAGTGAAGATTCATGATCCACCGTTCAATGCTGTTGGTTCATTGGTTGCATTGCCACCCAGGGCCCCCCAACTTTTCCCATTAGAGACTCCACAGGCTTGACAATTTAGCTGCTTTGTTGATCATTAAGAGGGGAGACGCGGAGCTTCCCCTTTCTAATTAAACCTTGATTAGAAAATTGCTCTACCGCAGACACGACAGAGAAGAAAGTGTGAGGCAGGGGACAGAAGGGTGGCTGCAGCAGCCCGAAAGTATGCAGGTGGTGTTCCATTAATATACACTGGCCATGAAAACACATAGCCTGCTCAAAAAAAGATCATTTCATCTTAATTAATGCAATTAATAATCAATATATGACCAAGATTAAATATCAAACATCAACAGTAGCTTTTCCACATCACTATGTTTGCAAGAGCATGAGATTTTCTAACAAAATGTCACAGCATCTTCTTCTAACAGCCCATTTTATACCCCTATATGAAAATGATTACATGATTGCATGATTTTGCAGCTGACTTGAAGGTGCCAGATTCATATTCTTACCTGCATGCAAATAAATTTAGATTTGATTTACATGATTACCAAACTTTTTGTAGATTACATTTCTGTCAATTGACAAATCAATTAAATTATGTTAAGTTTTCGCTCTAGTTTGTGATCCATCTTTTGCCACATTCTTTTAAACAGTATACTCTTGGCTACAGTGATGAGTTCTACTGTTCTAAAATGTTAACTCAGGCATCTGTGTCAGTTTAGCCTTTTTACAGCTGTGAGCGCTCTCACAAAGACACACGCACCTGATACTGGGTCATTTACAGCAGCAAGCTGTGTGTGCGTGTGTTTTTACCACATGTAGCAGACAAGAAACACCCCCAAGGGTGAGATAAATTTTGTAATTTGAGTAAAACCTCCACAGAATAAATCTTTTGAGCAGTATTAGAAAAAATTAAACATTTAAGAGAGAACATAATCTATTCACAGCTTTGGGGATCACATTTACACCGAGGGAACAGAGACATCTGGACACTTAATGGACTTTAGCACACACCTGTTTACTGTATATTCACACGTCTCTAGTCTTAAGAACTTTGTTTCAAGTCCAAGTGCAATATTTCCTTCAGGCATGATGCACATCTGGAGCAGTGCTCCCTTTTAAGAGCTGTGAAGGCTCAGACTACATACTGTGCAGTGAAAGCCTTTTGTGTGTAAAAGCCTTTTTTTTTTGGGAAGTCTCCAAGAGTCCGAACTTTGCTATTGGTGTTTCCTGCACAGCTACAGTCTACAGGCATTAAAACCCAACACATCTTTCCAGCTGCTTTAAAAGTTAGAACTCTCTGTGACAACACTTTCTGCAGCTGTCAAAGCCATATTAAGCACACACATCCCTCACTAAATGGTGGAAGTAATATTTCACTTATTAAGCAGAGTGTTCCCTTTTAAAGGTAAAAACAGGTACTTGTCTTTAGTGAGTATGTGTAGTGAAATCACTCACAATGAAACCAACATATCGTGATAGATTTTGGATATGGCATAAGTGTTGTCTTTTCCTGTTTTTAAAGGCGGTGATGTGATGTTATTTTCAGAACTTACCAGAGTGCAAGCACCAATAATCATCCCTACAATATTGTTGCAATATCAAGGTATTTGGACAAAATATCACCCAACCCTAACTGCACTCCAAATAAATAAATACAACAGCCCTGCACTATGTCTATCAGAACTATAAATTGTCCTCACAGGCTAATATTTAGACCAAATAAAGTGTTAAATTATGGCTTATTTGAAACTTTAGAAGTTGTACTCTGATGTGTGAGTGACCAACCTTTGACTATTCTTTATGTTTGAGTATTCTGAAAGAGTCCACTCTTCTCTCTCACCCCCGCTGAGATGCAGAATATAGAAAACAGCTGAGCTCAGAATAGTTCCTCTGACTCTGTCCTCTGCTGTGAAGAAAGGGAGCTTATCTCATTGCCATTCCTGCAACATGCCTCATTCAGTTTCAATGATCTCCAAACAGCCAGCTCTCCAAGAAAGTGCAGCAGGGTGGAGACACATCCAGCGTGTCCTTGAGGAAGAGGGTTTGCAAAAACCACAATGTAAAAACCAAACTTGTGGCGTAATCGTTCAATCACATTCATTCACTCGCTCTCCACATCTCCTCTGCTGTTATTCAGAGTTCACTGAGGATTCCCAGAGGAGTCACGTCATCCACATCACTGCCAGCAGCTGACCTCTTCAAACACTCTCTTCATCATACACAGACAGCCTGATCTGATGCCTGACTCTGTCTTTCATCAAACATCTGTTCCTACATTCAGTTGTCCTGCCTTCATGCTTTCACACAGCTTGTTTTTTTGCTCCATAACCACATCCAACCTTGTCTACTAGAAACCACATTTATACACTACCGATGTGCAACAGCAGATATGTTTTGTGAGAAATGCAATGCCACCTGAATTATATTTTTATCAACATAGTGAAGAAATGCTTTTAATGAGGATGTCCAAAAGGCATAACATTTTTATTGTTATATTTAGGCACTCTCAGCACTTTGTTAAAACTGAGAGAAGCATTGCGTTCTTGATTTAATATTGAACTAGAAATAGTGCCTAATGGTTGCACGCCTCCACCAACCAGTAAAGTTGCAGTTTACATTCATGTCTGTATAATATACTGTATGTACTGAGGACTTATTTAATAAATGGTATAAAGTGTATTTTTTTTATCACTATATTGATTCAAGTGAATAATTTCCTGTGAGAAACATGCAATCTTCACTTAGAGATCATCACCTCATCATTTTATCCTCTTAGATATTTGTGTGAAATTTCGTCCAAATTAGCACATAAATTCTTGAGTTATGGGCAAAAAAAAAAGAGATATCGCAATCACAAGAATGGGATGAACAGACTTGACGTCACAGTGATCTTGAACTTTGACCATGAAAATCTGATCAATTTGTCTTTGAGTCCAAGTTGACTTTTGTAAATTTGAAGAAATTCCCTCCAGGCATTCCTGAGATATTGCATTTACAAGAATAGGATATGAGATGTGAGGTCACAATGACTTGGAACTTTGACTGCTGACCACCAAATTCTCATCAGTTCATCCTTGAGTCAAAGGGTACATGTGTACAAAGTCTGAACAACTTCCGTCAAGGCGTTCTTATGATAGCGTGTTCACAAGAATGGGACGAAGGGACGGAGAGATGGACGAACGGACAGCCTGAAACCATAATGCCTCAGGCCATGCAGCGGCCTGAGGCAGCACAGAGGCACAAAAATTCAAATGTGACTTAAAGCACAAGACAGGATGTGTTGCTTGTTTAAACCATCTTTCCTGAACCTTTACCAAGGTGATTTTACTGCCTAAATCTAACCCCATGCAGTAATTAGGATGCCAACCCGACACTCCGGTGTCAAGGTCCAATACTCCAGTGCTCTGTCAGCCCTGACCACATCTGTGCAATTTCTGTGCAGTACAAGAATGCACTGTAGCAGAAAAATCATCGCCACTGAATATAAAAGAGCAAGTAATTATTGTTTGTTTCCATAAAAACTTATTTGGCAAAAAAAGTCGAATATACAAAGTGTACAAGGTCATATGTTTGTCTATTACTTTTGTGCATGCAAAAATATACACAAATAGTCTAATAATTCATGCATAATTAACCAATGAAGAAGTAAAAGTTGTGAAAACCCTTAAGCCACTACCATTAAATGCACACGTTAGCATTTGCTGTCATAAGGGCCAGGGTTAACTGACAGCCAGTGGACCGTGTGGCCAAGCTATTACCATAGTTTTGCATTCTCTAATGTCATTTTCTACAAGGTTAGGCTTCATGTAATCATTGCCCCGGGACGGCAGTAGGGTATGAGAGATAGAGCGAGCGGAGGAGTGGTGGAGCAGTGGGCCACTTGTTTGACTTAATGAGACTGATCTGAACAGATGGAGGAGAGACTCCCCGGTTGCTCTGACACCAAGTCTCCCAGTCTGCTTTAGCTGGCCACTCATCTGTTTAGACTCTCTCCAGGCCGGGCCTACAAAATGAAACATTATGTACATGTTTGGTCTGTGTGGACTAGGGTGACATGACTGCTGTCAGGATTCTTGTGACCTGCAATTACAGTGAGTTTTCTTCGCCTTCACTTACTGTACTGTACTATTTCTACAAATGCTGTACAATCACAGATGTGTCTAGCCCTATTCATTTGCCTTTGGCTCTCATAATCTTGTCTTTGAGTGTATTTGCAATTTGCAGTCAGGACTTATTTCATCCATGTAAAACCTAATTGATGAAAAGCAAAGCCCACCCTGCAGCATTTCCCGACCCACAACACTTTTTAATCTCTTAATGATGACTCTCACAGTGAAAGCACAGCTAATGTTAAAAGGGAGACTCTACACCCTGCCAAAAATTGTGGGTTATTAAACAGTGGCTGAATATTCTGGAAGAAAGCCATGTTTTTGACAATGTCTCGCTGTCTAGAGAAATAGAAAAAAAAAAATCTCAACTAAATACATTAACAATGTCCAAAACCCATTTCGATGCTCCAAAAATAAAAATGTCTTTTCTGACGTGTGACAAAGTGGATTTGGTTTGACACCACACTTATGTATTCTAAGCAGCTGCAGAAATCCAGTATACCTGCCTTCAGCAAAGACATGACAGCTACACTATCCTCTTCTTTTGAGTTGTTTGTTGCCCTGTCTGCTACCACAGAATGAAATCTTTTCTTCTAACTTCCAGGAGACAGACAGCAGGCAAACAGTGTTTCTGTTGTAGAATTTAAATCCTCCCTGCTCTTTGTCATGTTCAAAATACCAGGCTATCATAAATTCAGTCCTTCTTTGATGCTGTGTAAAAATTTCACTCTTCCTTGTGTCTCCTCCTGCACTTGATCTTATTGCTTTGTTTGCTTTCACTCCTGTATATTTCTAAATATACACAAGATGTATCCAAAGTATATTTTATTAAGTTTATCCTCAGCTGACACATGCTGAAAATACCTGCTTAAACTTGTTGCTGATATAATTCCAGTTTCAGCCTAAGCACTAGTCTTGGATTGGACTCTTTGTCAGTCCATTTATTCAAAACTACACCCCTACTCTCAACCTAGGGCTGACCCCTTGTGGTCAATTGATCAACTGGTTGGATGCTATGTTCTTGTCTGGCCAAATTCTCATGAGCGTCTGTTTGCTATGTTTTACATTGTTTTGTTGTATTGTTTTAGTGATCATTTTGTAGGCTATCCTGTTGAATTTGGCACTGGCATATTGCTTATGTGGTTGTTCCCACAGGCTGGGTTGATGTTAATGCTGTAATATTGAGGGATGGTCAAGAGAAACTATGAGAACGTTAAGCCTCATTTGAAGCCAACTAAATAACAAGCGCAGTAGGTCGGATGCTGGAATTGTTTTTTTTTTTATGCTGCTTTAGCTGTAGTGTTGTACAGAAGCCAACTGATTCTGCTCTGTGATCCTCATTGTCACTGTGTATTTGTGTTGCTGCTGTATGTGAATTTACTCGATAGCCATGCCCTGAAGGTAACAATATAGCTACGTGTGAAAAAAACAAGGATGAAACTGCAGGAATTCATGTGCTTGGGAATGTTGTGTAACTTTGATTAGGACCCATTTAGGCTACCAGGTAGAGTTGCTTAATGCAGGCTGATTTATTTCATCTAGACATCACACTCAGTTTTTTCTCCCATTGACCAATAGGCCTGGGTGATATATTAATTATATTCATTCTATTCATTAATATCATCATAATCAAGTTCTCAGTATTTGCAATGGTTGCTGCTGAGGGTTAGTCACTTTACTTCAGTCAGCCATTAAGTGTGTAGATCAGCTCACATAGCAGTATAATAGTTACTGACAGGCTGTATGTTGTGTTTGCTGCTACAGAAGAGAGAAAGAGATGAAAAAAGTCCTTGTTCATGTAATGTTACTACAGTGTCTGCCCATAGTCTGAACAGCAGAGCTAACTTAGCTAATTAGCAATTATTAGTCATTGTGATTTTTTTCCCTGTGGGGGGGGATCACACGAGAGAACAGTCACAATCATCTGATTGAGACTCTACCTGCAGCTTCCAGCTCTGCGAAGTACCTGGAAGACCTCCAGTTTTAGGCTGCTGTCAACTGTCTTTAGCTAGCTCATTTCACAACAAGCCCTCTAACCACCAGTCCCACAGGTTACCCACAAGCCCACCTTCCTTGCCAGTGACACACAGGGGTGGAAGTAATTAATTACAAATACTCAAGTTACTGTAATTAAGTAGTTTTTTGGGGTACTTGTACTTTTATGAGTAGATTTTCAGGTTTGTACTTTTACTTAAGTAATTATTTTACCATGTAATCTACTTAGTTACTTTTAAAATCATAGCTGAGTACTAAGTACAATTTTAATTAATAACCAGACCTTTTATCTGCATTTTTGTAGCCAATAAGGTGATTTGATAGCAAACAAGCCAATGAAAACCAGGACATATGGACGAAAAACAAAACAAAACAAAAAAGGATGTTAATGATTGATCTTTAATTGATTTTGCATTAAGAATTTAACCAGTAATCAATAGTCCTGGCAGTAGTGTTTTAACTACCGGTAAAGCAAAACACACAAAGTCCTCGTCTGGAGAGGTGACGGTGACATCATCGGTTAAAAGTAACTAATACTCTGAGTAGTTTTTTTGACGAATACTTTGTACTTTTACTGAAGTATTTTTCCAACACCAGTACTTTTACTTGTAATTGAGTAATATTTTAGCAATGTAACAGTATTTGTACTTGAGTACAGCTTTTCAGTACTCTTTCCACCACTGGTGACACAGGTGCAGTGGGTACATGACCATTACTAAAGCAAAAGTACTAATACCTCACGGTGAATATACTCCACAAGTAAAACTTCTGCATTCCAAACTTTACTAAGGTAAAAGTATGTCTGTATTACCACATTTTACTGCTGTAGAAGTTTATGGTTGTGCTCATTTTAGCTACTTCATATAGTGTTGAGTAGTTAAATTTACAGCAATGCATCATATTCTATAAGATTATTATGTTGGCACCATTTGAGAATTTACAGTATGTTATTTAAGAAAATGTGTATATCAAGATATATATGCTGTATATTGAGGAATAGCCTCAAAATATTGAGATATTATTTTAAAGCCATATCGACCAGCCCTATCAACCAGGTGATTGGTTGAACTGTCAGTAGAGCTTTTTCTTTGGTTGACTACAGCTCTACCAGAATCAGGCATTATCTCAGTATGAACATCCAGACTAAAGGCCAACTTATTCAACACTGCCAACAACTTACTTTCAGTCATTCTCCTACTTGTCACATGATTAACCAGTGTACTCTTTCTATACACTTGTTGAACCTCTTTTAACTTTTGTCTAGTTTTACATCTGTTCTCTGCAAAAAAAAAAAAAAAAAAAAATTTA
>JAJHUR010072356.1:0-24326 GCA_027495735.1 Lutjanus campechanus | reverse complement strand
AACCAGACCTTTTATCTGCATTTTTGTAGCCAATAAGGTGATTTGATAGCAAACAAGCCAATGAAAACCAGGACATATGGACGAAAAACAAAACAAAACAAAAAAGGATGTTAATGATTGATCTTTAATTGATTTTGCATTAAGAATTTAACCAGTAATCAATAGTCCTGGCAGTAGTGTTTTAACTACCGGTAAAGCAAAACACACAAAGTCCTAGTCTGGAGAGGTGACGGTGACATCATCGGTTAAAAGTAACTAATATTCTGAGTAGTTTTTTTGACGAATACTTTGTACTTTTACTGAAGTATTTTTCCAACACCAGTACTTTTACTTGTAATTGAGTAATATTTTAGCAATGTAACAGTATTTGTACTTGAGTATAGCTTTTCAGTACTCTTTCCACCACTGGTGACACAGGTGTCATAAACAAAGGAACATAAACAATAGATTCAATAGACATGACTTGGATCAAGAGGTAATCGATGCAAGGTCCCTGCAGTATCCCTGGACTGCCAAGCATCTCTTTGTCAGATGTATTTTTATCCTCTATAGACGACCTGGAGCTTCTTGCCCACACTAGTCTCTTGCAGTGCTCATCCCGTTTGTTATCATGACCATGTTGCTGTCTGATTCAACATGTTCTCACTGTGAGTCATCTGCTGCTGCAGACTCCAGGGCTATTCTTCCTCCCTGTGACGTCCCAATGGGGTCAATTTCTTCCTGTTAGCCGTCTTTCCAAGCTGTCAGATGGTCTCTCCCTGGTTGACAACTACCATTTTCCCCCCAAAAAGGAAAACAACTTCAGACTAATTTGGATGATACATGGACCAGTAGCTCTGGGATCTGATGCAACTCTCAAGCTATTGCATATGGTAGAGAAACATAAAAACACTGAAAATATGGAACATGGTATCCTTGTATAGGATTTCTGTGTGATCAGCAGGACTGTCAAAGCTCCAAATGCTCGAGCTTTGTAAAAAAAAAGCTTGCAGAGGATGTATCAGTGTAATTCTGTCATTTTATGCTGTAAAACACACCGACAAACACTCCAACAAATGTTCAGCAAATCCCCCAGGTGTTCAGTAACAGGGACGTACACAGACATTTTGGAGAGGCTGTTGTTTTAACCTGAAAAAATGTAACACTAACCCTGCTGCCTATGTTAGCTAGCTAACTAGCTAACTAATATTTGTTTATCAGATGGCATAATATGAGGCGATATTGCATGACGTGATGCAAACATAACAAGCAGCACATTGTTCTGAAGCAAATGTGGATAATTTTATTCACAGGGCAACCCATTGGTCATGTTATCGGCATTAATCAGTTCCACAACTTTAAAAGGTGACACAGACTGACACACAGACATAAACATGCTTTTTTCCCCTCAAACTGAACAGAACAGAACAGCTACGAAAAGTAGCTCACAGTTTTGTGCTTTTACCTGCACACATACGAACTACTCTTTTTGTCAAGTGCTTCCCGTCTATTTCTGATCATGGTCAGTGGAGGCTGAGAACAGTATTTAGCTAGAAACCTTTTCCTTTACATACAGTACACAATGAACACCTTGAAGCTCCCCCACAGTCCCAAATGTTAACAGCGACTGTTTATACTCTGAACTACTGAGATTTCCTTCCATCTTATGCCCCTGGGAGGATAGGATTCTCCCTCAGCCAGCTGGAGAGAGAGAGACACACGGAGGAAAAAGAGAGCATAAATGAGAAAAGGAAAGAGAGACAGCAGAGGAGAAAGTGCACAAAGAAACTGAAATCCCTTCCCTCTGGGGAGAGACTCTCTGGTGTCTTTACCCGCTTCTTATCTGATGAGCCTTTGGAGGATAAGAGTGAGGCTCTCTCCACGATGCCTGGCAGAGGGAGGGATCCTCTCAGCTCGGTGGTCAGAGTCAACCCAGTATGACAGACAGCCGAGCAGACACCGGCACTGACAGGCATTACTGTCAAAATGAGGCCAGGACAAGGTGGGATGGCTTTCTTCAAGGGAGCTGATGGCAGGACTTAAAGTCTGCAAGGAATCACGCTACCAAAACCTTGTGGGATACAGTTGCACACTGCCCATAATTGAGTTGAAAGCATTACTGAATATTTCATTTGTGCAGTGGGAATTGGATTCTTGAGAGCTCAGCAAAAGCTAAGTGGAATTGGGATATTTTTATTACAGCTAATGATACTTGCTTTATGCCTAGCCTTCGTCTGGACCTATTTCGCAAATATATTTAGTTTCAAAACCAAGAAAACATTCATTAGGCTTAATTTGTGCAATTCTGTAAACAAACTTAAGTTTAGTCGATTTCAAAAGACCAATTTATGAATCAAATCTATTTTGCACGCAAGCACTCCAGAGTCAGCCAATTACCATCAACTTTGTTCTTGGGTCAGAGCATTACCAGAGGCAACAGGACCGCTCATTAACTACCACAGTTAAAGGGAGCTCCAGGACCCAGCAGTGAGCTCAGGGCCAGCCATCTGTAAGCTCAAGTTCAATGGGCCGACAGGCTCCCCTGCATACCGAGCACACACTGCGACCCAGAGAGACTAATCTCTATTCCCTGCTAATCAGAAACATTTCTCCAGACCCCAAGATGAGAGGAGGTCTGGTCTACAGTGACTCTGAAAACTCTACTCCATATTCTTCACTCCCTTGCTCGCACTCACTCTCCCTCCCATCCTCTCCCATTGGAGCAAACCCAGTGGGACCCGAGGATCCAGCCAGAAAAGAGAGCTAACTGGCTTCGCTATTACGCCGCCTGTCACAGGGGAGCTGGTGGGCTGCTTAGCCCAGCTGGAGCTCTCTGATCCCTTGGCTCTCAATGGATGGATCCCTACCAATGGTCCTTGGGGGTTCTTGTCAAAGAGGAAAAATTAAATGGTGCCGTCTCCCAGTATCGCAATATTGCATGGTACAGTAACGCTTTATTTTTCCACTAATACAAGGAAGATCAACACTATATGTGGCATTTACTCAGTGATGCTCACCTGGCATTGGCAACATTGAAATGTTACCTGATGATAAAGCTAGGTGAAAAGCTAAGGGATCACCAATTTTCCTTCTCTGGGGATTTTCATCCATCCATTTCATCCTAGCTGCAGAAAGATTCCAGTCTAGATCAAGGTGGTGTACCAACCAAGCTGATCAACAGACCGATGTTATGTAACATTTTATTTCACGCTGTGAATTCTTCATGTTCAGGCATTGTTGTTCAGAGACTTTCATTCTGAAAATTTTCTTTGAAAATGTGCACTCCCACTTCCTGTCATTTTGCTCATTCTCTCCTATGTTTTCTGCTGTCCTGCATACACTAGTCACAAATGATGTGCTGTCAGGTTGATGTAGCACAATAACTCGACTTGATGTTGTTTGTGATGTTGCTCTGTCTTGTCGATGTTAAGTGTGTTTATTGTACTGCTGTAATGTCTGTAAAGACTCGTTTCAGTAATTATCCTGTTAAGCACGAAGGGAAACACTGAATACCTAAAATACCTCAGCTGAATCCTGCACAGGTGATAGAAAATGCTGCATGAAAGTATTTATGGAAAACTTTCCTATAAACCCACAAAAGTGTAAAGTGATCAACACTATGTGATATTGTCACTTTGGATAAATCTATTTATTCAGTTTGCAAGTCAAATTGAATTAAAGATGGTACAGTGCTTATTCAAGCTTGTTGGTGGAAGTTATCAAGCAATGACATAGTTGGATGGCAAATAACTAAAACCACAATTGTTTGATACATTTACAGAAATACTAAAATCATATTTGTGTGTTAAAGATGATTTATCAAAATGAGGCATCAGTCAGGCCTCATTTGATAACTAGAACCATGTCAAGAAATCTGGTAAAATCGTTGATTTAAAAACTGCTTATCTAATCCTCAGATTCTCTAAGCTGCTGATCCTCACACAGAGACATGTACATCCAGTACAAAATCTGCAGCATGATGACTTTTAGAGTAGAATTTCAATTAAAAACTCATTTATTTTTTAGGTTGTGATTTTCAGAGTTTATGAAGAACTTCAAAGGTCAAATTAAATTTTTTTTTTCATACTTAAATGCTTCTCAAGCTCTGTGGGAACCCTGTATATATGCCAGTCTTATTGAGCTAACAAACAGAGCAGTGTATTAATTAAATTACTCTAATTTGGTGATTAATCTATCCTCTTCATGCTGAGTCTAGATTATTTTAAATTCATGTTTTCCTCAATCAGGCTCACTAATTATGGAAAAATAAAAATACAAGGATTACGGCACCCCTGTGAGTTCTTAATGGTATTTAAAGATTCAATAAAACAGATTAGGTCTGATTACCACAATAAATAAGGCTCAGAACAATGTAATGATTTGAGGTCAAATGATGTCCACAGTTACTGTAGATGGTTTGTGTTCTATCATTCAAAACCAGTGTTTTTCATCGTCATTGTCCTTGACCTGGGGAAAATATCTCCCCATCTGACTGTTAAAACCTTGACCTTTTTATCTTAAATTTGGCTATTCTCTCTGGTACAATCTCAAGGACATGGAGGTCATCCAACAGCCTCTACAGTCCCTCTTCATGAAAACACAGGGGGTGGAAGATCCTAGTGACCTAAATAGCTGTTCTTGCTGTGATCTGAGAAGCCTTATTTCAGTCTGCCAACAATCTGGAACAGATTTTCGACATGAATACAGAGCATGAACAGGGCTGATATTTGGTGTCTGAACATGTCGTTCCACAAAAGAATACTCCATCCAGCCTCCTGACTGCAGATCTGTGCATGCAGACGATCGCATTCCCAAACAAAACACCTCCGACCCCTGCAGAGAATATACTGTCTGGTACATTGTGATGGGTAAATCTAAACCCAGCAATCTACCCGATACGGCACAGCAGGCTATGACAAGTAAGATATGCACCAGATAATTATCAACTTGAGCATGATAGACAGAATAATCATGTCTCATGTCTTACTATTATGTGGCTCTGATACACAGCAAATTATATATAGATATACCGGGAGTGTAAATCTCAAAACAGGAGAAGTTCAGATGTATTTGACAATAGTGTTGAGTTGAAATATTTCTGTGGTGTTTGGATGAATATTATGTGAAAAGTGAATGTTTCTGCTTGTTGTGTGTGTTACATGTCATGTTGAGTTTTTTTTTCTATGAAGCAAATATTAGCAGGCAATAAATATGTAGATGGGCCATGTGCAAAACAGTCATGTTTCCAGGCCAACAGCCATTATACAATATTACCTTCTATGAGATCCTTAAACCAACAGACCATGAAATCAATAGAGAATCAACAAAAACAGCAAACAAAAACAAACTGCAACGACCTCCAGTTCATTCTGTAGCACTCAAAATACTCAAACATGAGAATTTGTATTTCACTAGTTTGTACTGTATAACGACATGAAAGCATCATGATGCATGTGCCAAGTAACAACCAAAGCAAGACCTTAATTCAATGGCTTGACAACAACAACACAGAAGCAGAAATTAGTTGGTCAACATCACCTGCAAGCAGATATGCAGGACGTCAAACAGCCAGCAGACATTCTATACAGCCCACTAATATATACAAACTAGGGATGTAAAACGTTAATCACGATAAAATTCCCAACGTTTAGTGTGACCATCTCAAATTTTAATAATCATGATAACTGCATTTGATTAGTGCTTTGAAAAACTCGCGGGAAATACTGTCCAACATCATTAGCAACAGTCTCCCAGACACAGACCCAGCAGCAACACGGGTTTGTTCTGCGCCAGTGAAAACAATGACAATGCAAAGGACATGATGCCACTGGAGATTGTTCTCAACTTGGTGAAATTATTCCAGTGTGTGTATCAGTACTTTTTGACCATTTTCAGCATACTGTAACAACACCACCATAGATACTAATAACTGTGACAATGATGCTCACTCTGATCCTGATATGAAATTTTCATAACGTTTCATCTATTATATAAACACAGCTGCCCAAGGGGCAAATAGTTTTCCTACCTTGGTGAAGTGTGGCAGTATTCCCTGGCATCTCAGTCAGAGTACAGGCTGCAGTCCCAAGCCACCAAAAGTACAGACAGGAATGCTCTGCTTCAGGGTTGGAGTGGGGTTTGTGATCCACAGCAGTGCCCTACAGACAAGCAACATGATAGCACTGTTAGTGTTAGTTTGCTTCTGAAATGCTACATGAGCAGTTCCTGCAGCAGCTTCCACCCTCACAGAGAAAACATTGGCTCCACAGGTGACTCATTGGCCAAACTGTTTGGGTGCATATTATATAAGGGCTGCAACTAACCATTATTTTCATAGCTGATTAATCCGTCTATTATTTTCTTGATTTATCAATTAATGTTTGTTTGTTTGTTTTCAAATGTCAGAAAACTGTGGAAAATGTAAGTCAGTGTTTCCTACATCCCAAGATGACGTCCTCAAATGTCTTGTTTTGTCCACAACCCAAAGATATTCAGTTTAAAACCAGAAAAAAGTCACATTTAAAAAGTTGAAATTAGAGAATTTTGACTTCTTTTCCTAAAAAACATTACTCCATCTGATTAATCAATTATCAAAATAGTTCGCAATTAATTGAATAATCGACTAATAATTGATTAATCGTTGCAGCTCTATATTATATTAATGCTATGTCCATGGTCTGATTCCAGCTGGGGACTTTCGCTGCATGTCATACCCATCTCTTTCTTTCCTTATTTCATGTCTGCCTTTAAAATAACAAATGTCCACCAAAGGCAAAAGTTTTAACAAAACATTAAAAATAAAACTACCATAAAAAAAACACTGAGCAGAGCAGTTAAAACAAACCTCCCAAATACAAACACTGTTGGATATGAGTTGCACCGAGAGGAGAATTTTGTGTGACTGTAACAGCACATTCAAATCTGCCTGGCTGCTAACTGCACAGGTGTTTCCACTTCAGGGTGATTAGACCTCTGCTCAGGTTGAAGTGAGGTCACTGAAGTCTTTATACCAACAACAATGGTTCAAACAAAAAAGAACTTAAAAAAAGCATGATCTACATGCCCACAGACCCTTTTCACATTAGATATTCTGGCATGACACAGTGGGAGAAGAACAGGTGTAACCAGTCAGTTTAATGATGGATGAATTCCATTTAGCCGCTTTGGTTTCAGGGTCCTGATATCGCACATGCTGGCTCACTGTCAGGGCTTACTGAGACACTTACATACAGAGCATGATACAACAGAGCCATCGCGAGTGTTATTAGTAACACCTGTGCTTTTCCTACTGTGTGAAAAAGGTCTATTCCTGAGAAGATGTCTAATCAGGATCAACAAAATAATGCCCCGTTTACACGTACACGGTTATTTTTAGAAACGGAGAAATATCCCTCCGTTTGCACCCTTCGTTTACACGCAAACGGAGAATTCGCCTCTGAAAACGATGCTTTTTAAAAACTCCGGCCAGAGTGGAGATCTTGGAAAACTCCGGTTGCACGTTTGCATGTAAACGGAGCAAAACGGAGAAAACGCAGGCAGTAGACGTCACAGTATGCGACAGAACTTGCACTCGCGTCAAAAGTGCGACCTATGTTTACATGTTGCTATGGTGATCATGGATTCGCAGCAGACATACACGGGTTCATTGATATCTATAGTAAAGGCCTTTACTATAGATATCTATGCACGGGTCCGTGTAAACGCAAAGTTTTCTGTAAACGGATACATGTGCACGGAATTATTTTTGAAAACAGAGAGGGTGAAATGCCCGTTTCTAAAAATAGCCGTGTACGTGTAAACGGGGCATAAGTGAAAACACCTGTCGGGGTGTACTATGAGTGTGAAGGGACACCAAGCAACGCTCTACTAATAATATAACTAATAATATAATTTCATTAAGCCTGTAAGTCAGGTCTATTCAAGTGGCAGCCTGTGGACCTTATCTGACCCTTTAATGAACTCAATCCAGCCCTTTGATCATTTATAATTAAGAGAGAGAAAAAACAGTAGCCATATTAATATAAAACAGTACAGTAAACATTGACAATAATGATACTAATTACGGTCACATTCCATTTAGCTGCCTTTCCAGCGAGTCGACATGCACAACAGCAGCAGCCTGACTGTTCAACCCTAATGGAACAATTTCGAAAAAATATCTAATTACAATTATTTTGACTGATCTAGCAATTACAATATGATTTGCAATATTAGAGGTAATGATCATTTTTACATCTCTCTTATTTTGATTGAAAAACATATTAACTATACTACTACTGACTACTAACTTGACTATGGTGTGATTTTTTTGCAGAAATCTGCATCATCAATTTACTTTTTTTGACACATTTTGTCTTTAACAAATATTGCAACTCCAGCGATTTGAAAATTGCAGAAAGCCATATTGCTATTTTGATAAGATCTTGATTACTTGTGCAGCCATAAATGAGAACCTGTGTTTACACAACTATTACAGGTGCTGTGAAAAAGGTCTGTTGGTGAAATGTTACTGAAATGAAAAACGATTGTGAGCCGTAGTTACACATTGTGTGTATTTTATGAAAAAGCTACAGTGATTCTGATTGTCTCTGGACTCAACTGTGCTGAAACTGTATCTGCCCTACTCCCCTTGTGTTCAACAGGAATTAGAGCTGCCTGAAGGCATTCCATTGAGTGAGCCTGCAGCACTGCCAAGGCAAAGAAACCTCACTTCAATAAAGAGCAGCTGATCGAGACTCAAAGAGGCTTGGCGATGAGACGGCAAGCAAAATAGATGCAGTTCTTCTTTCAAAGGACACTGTTGGACAAATGTTTATGTGGCAACACACCAAAAAAAGTTAGATTAATGGCCAGGACTCTAAAACCTGACAGAATGACAAAAACAAAGGAAATATCAATTTGATGAACCCAAGGCTTATTTTTTTAATGCACTAACTGGTATAAAAGGCATGACAGTGCAGAAATCAGGCCTTGGTTCATGAGGTGGCATGAGTCAAAATCATAAATCTTATCCTACATACATCAGCGCTGACAGGCAAACACAAGTGTATTTGGTTGTGAGGGTGGTGGATTTTATTTATGACTTTTCCAAGCAGAGATCTACATGTTACTGTGAGATCATAGGATGTCCAGGAGGATGGTCTTAACTGTGGGAACTGAAAGAGTAGGTTAAGACTTTTCTTGTTAACAAGTACAGTGACCTTGTCAGCCTCTTCCAGGATATAGCCTGTCCAGAAAGACTAGTCTGCTTACTAGATATGTTCAAGACCTTTCTCAATAAAACCGAAACGTACCAATCCAGGGAAAAAGTGCCACAACAGTGAATCTGCACCTTTGTTTATAGATCCTGACATTTTTCTCTTCCAGCCATGAACAAAATGGACTTTCCATCATGTTTGTGATGGCCATGCTCACAGCCACACAATGAAGAGTTCACAGGCTCACCCACATCATTTCCACATGCTCAGTTATCTTTGTTTGCTGTCACTAACATACATACAACACAATCAGTGTGCTTGGTGTAATAATTGTCTATTAGCACCTTTGACAAGACAGTTTTATTGATGAAGCACACATTTAGTTTACATTGTTTTGTAATGTTATTAGATGGTTTAATTAAGTTAAAGTCCTTCCACCCCATGCACACCCCTACCACCAAGTAGCTTCACCTGGCTTCTCCTCTGTTTTGCTAGCTAATCACAGTAACTAGCTACATCCTGTTTCTCCTGTGGGCTGGGCATCGCCGCTAATGACAGGTATAACTCCATCCCCTCAATTAACAGGATTGGTTCCTTAGGTTTATGACATTATATAGTCAGCCTGACTGAATCAGTTTTTGTTTTTTGGTTGTTTTTTTTTTGTTGTTGTTGTTTTGAGACTGCTCTTGCTCATTGCAGTTTTAAAGCAAGAAATGCTCAGACATGGTGTTTACTGCTTATTTCGCTCCTGATACATCTTTTAACACATAAAAACACCTCATGGACACGTTGACAAGGTTAAAAACTTGATTTTCATTGGAGAGGGTCTTTAAATTTAATTGAGGAGCTCAGATTGCATTTCAAAGTGTCTTTTGCATCACTCAAAACCATGACACCCCTGGCAATGGAAGTGCAACATCCATACTGCTACACAGTGAGCAACAGTCTGTGGTGAGATGTTGAAATAAATTGTCTGTTGGCACTTTGGAGGGAAGGTTCTGTGCAGGCTGTTAATCATTTTGCACAGGAAAGCAGCATCACCAGCACTGACCCCAGCACTGACACTACTACTGACGCCTGTCACTACCACAGCAACCCATGAAGACAAACTGGTGATGTCTGGACACAAATTTGATCTGATCAATTGCAAATAACAGTGTGGACAAATCTTATTTTATTTGTACTGTATTTGCAGTCTGAACAAAACCTCAGTTGAGTTAACATCTTGTTTTGTTAGTCTTACTGTTCAGTAGAGTTATGTTTCGTTGACCTCTTTTAAGGGCCCTATAACCCTGTTACTGTAGTTGCCTTCGGTTATTTGCTTTGTTGAATCTTTTTGTAGGAAAAAACTTGTTGAACTTTAAACCTGTGTTTCCCTGTGCCTTGACTGTTTGGTCCACAACAATAAGAAATGGAGGAAAAACACTGTTAAACACACGAGGGCTCTGCAAGGGCAATGGCAATACTTTTTACATCACCAGAGAGTGAACTTCAATGGACTGTATCTTCATTCAGAGTTTCGCTAAGCGCTGATTCAGGGTGCACTCTGCCACAGATGAAGTCTTTTAGTGAGACTTCATGCTAGTTATGTGAGCAAGATGCTTTTTGACACCTGCACACTCACACAGTTCTGGGGATCCCGCTAGCAGTAGGCAGAGCTCTCCATCTCAGCTGTGGGTGGTCTGATTCAATTTGGCACTACACACCTTTGTGAGTCAGGTTCTGGCATACCTGAAGGACAAGGGCTGAAATGGTGAAGGCTAAATGTTACACATGACCTGATAATTGGACTGAACTGCAAGGGCACACTCCGTTTGTTCCTCATCTGGCACTTTTACAAAGTAACTACAACGGGAATGCATTGATTCTCTGCAGAATAAATGCATCATTATTGGCAAATGATACTGTGAATTCACTCGATAAAAAGCACTGTTTTTAGCTGTGTGTCATTTGGAAACTCCTGCCATGAAAGGACACACTGTGAACTGATGGATGAGATCCAGTTCAGTTTTCCCAGCATGAGAATGGCAGCACAACATGAATCAAATTCTTGGTTCTGGGCCATTTTTTATCTGTAATAATATCATGGACTAAAATAACCACCGAGCAGATGCTAGCAGTATTTACAACAAAGCATCTTCTGCTTGGCATGAATTTCATTAAGACTAATTAACTTATATAGGCTATGAAACATCATATAAAGCCAATAGGGCAACTAAACAGGCCAAGGGCAGCTTTACATTACAGTATTGGGAGTAAAATTTTGTGCCTTCACAACACTGTAGTGCTCATAGCTCCCATCCACTGTCTGTGGGCTTAGTGGCTTGAAACAAGGGAAATTAAGTGGCTGGAACACTGTCAGTGGAAAAGGCTTCAGCAGGCCATTGAGGACAGTTTTCTCTACTTGATTAGTTGTTTTTCCTCAGCGGGCAACTGGCATGCTGTGTGGCAATGCTTTTAACATGAAACAAGAAGCTTACAAAGTGCTGTCTCTGCAGCCAGTTGTAACACATACAGAGTTGAGAGTCTCGTTCTAAGATGAGAGTACACGAGTGGGAGAATGTGGACAATAATGCCGACAGACTAACATCGCTGTGTCGGTGATATGCGGCATTCGATGACGCCATATGGTGGCTGGGACTGCTGCCTGTGGGCCCAGAATGAGGTATGGGGAGCAGAGTAATTGTTTTCTTAATGACAGAAGACAGGAGAGGAATGCTCAACATGCTGGCGAGGAGCAAATGTAGAAGTAGCACGGCCTCTGAGCTTTGGTGTCAAACAGTGAGAATGAGGGCTGATTTTCTGGTTGGGTACCAGTGCAACCAGGAGCTAACTGCATTTACACCTGTGCTGCCTCAGCCTATGAAGACATTTTATTTCCTGACAATACTATTACAGACAAATATATATGAATTCACTGCAGTGGCTGTGTAACTTCTATTACATAATATTACATTACATGTTCTCTAACTGAATCTCCAGATATAAGGGATGTAGGTAATTTGATTCATTCTCCTTACCATATTTGTTCAATATATGCTCCCTATAGAGTTCCGTGGTCACATGGTACCAAGGCAAAGTCATTTACCTCATGGCCATCATCATTCATACTTAAGCTGAGCTCCAGCACACTGGTTAATATTAGATTTTATAGGATAAAGCAAGACTTTGTTTTTTCTCAAACTTATGATCTAAATCAGCATGCATATCATCTGATACACCGTGACATCTACCCATAAGTAAGCTGTGGTTACTTGACAGGATGGCCGGCCACTTTGTAACCTTCTATGTAGGTTCTATGTAAGTGTTTATAATCCCGCAGTCACATCCTACGTTCTGTCTCCTAATGTGAAATTGAACTAGAATGCGAATTAGAATATTCACTTTTATTCTTACTTATTATATATTAAAATTCTCCACAAAAGACTTTTTTAATTTAACATATCTTATCACAGCCTTCCTTAACTGTGACACTTGTGTTGTCTACAGTATGTTTCCCATGCAATGCCCTCTGGTGTTTCCAGAAGCATTATTTCAGATGAAAATCGAGCTAGACTTCTCAGCTAGTTGAGGAAACTGGCAGCACACACTGCAGTACATCACATCAAGATGTGTCATATTGTAGTCATTCACTCCTAAATTCTTGTTGCTGTTTTTTTTTTTTTTTTTTTTTTTTTTTTTTTTTTTTTTTTTTTTTTTTTGCCTTTTCTGTTTCTGGCTCTCCTGTAAGGATCGCACTAGCAATTTTAGTCAGTTTAGTAAACCCATTCTCCAGTAATCTCTACATATTGGTAGCTACCTGGTGACGAGTACTGCTTGCTGTTTTTGTAGAATGTTAAACTAAAAGAAACAAAGTAATAGGGATGTTTGTGAAACTCTGATGTGGTGGTGGAGGCTCACAGCATAAAACTTGGTTTGTCACAGGGGACCAAAATATTTCATAGCCACAGAGTAACTTTTTGTGGCCATGGGCCATGGTTAATGTTGAACCCTGATATCTCAACAACTATAGAATGGGTTGTAATGAAGTTAGTTTCAAACATTCATGTCCCTATCAGGATGCATTGTAATTACTTTTGTGATCCCTTAACTTTTTCTACTGAAGTGCCATCATGAGGACATTCCAGTTTGTCTGTTTTTGTTTGTTTGTTTGTTTTTTCTAAATACATATAAAACTAATGGCATTCCCATCAGCCTCAGCTGTGCCTTGTGTTTATGCTTGCCAATTATCAACTGCGCATGCTAATGCATTAAACAAAGATGGTAATCATACAACACATGACCTGCTAATCATCAACATATTAACGATGCCGCTGTGAGTGTGTTAGCAAGCATGTGAGTGCTTAGCTACAAGCACCATTGTGATGAAGCACAGCCTCACAGAACTGCTCACATGGCTGTTTTAGGGGAGATTGGCCCATTATTCCAAAACCCAAATAATCAGAAAAATGTGCCATTGAACCCAAAGCACATTTGTCTAACAGCCCGTTATGCATCACACCGAAGACCCACTGCTCCGAAAATACACTCTCTCCCTGTATCTGTTAATTCAGTGACTGCTGACTCTGTCCACAGAGCTCAATTGGTGGCAAGTTTCTTTCTGGCCATAGACCAAACAACATTCCAAGCAACTTTACTGTTGCAGATTAATTTGTGTTGCAATACAATCAGAGAGTTTTACCTCAATTAGTGTATCCTCGCACGTTATTATGTGAGTTGTTTGATGGGTTAGGGTTACCAACTGCAAAGGGAATGTGTATTTTCAGAGCTATGGGCATTTGTTTTTTATATAATGGGCTGTTGGACCAATGGCATGGCTATTTTAGGTATGTCTGTTTCTTGTGAGATACATCATTAGTGCACAGTCAGTGATCCACTGGACTTGAATGATGGCTGTAAATTGTATAGATTTTAATGCAACTGCAACACCTCTACTCCCTTTGCCCCTGTTTTGTGACTTTGCTGCAAATCCACCATCCACCTAGCCAGACATCTGCACCTGAGTGATGTAGGGGGCCACACTATCAGCATCCATTCGTTCCACAATGAGTCAGCCCAGATAACCAGATGACCATCACATTGAGGCCCTGGACCCCCCTGACCTGACTCCCATTAACCCCAGACACAGGCTCAGCGAGACAGAGAGAAAGAGAGATCACAATCATTACCCTCCATCGGCACTATCTTCATCTCCTATCACTCATGTCTCGCCAGGCCAGGAAATATCAGTTGCTCTCGCCCTCTCTCTCTCTCTGTTTCTCTCACCTCGGCATGACTCTGTAAAATCTGGCCAGGTGGTCGGGTGAAGGCCATTACGCTGGGCCAACTCCTCAAACTACCCTCCCTCCCCCCTTTCTCTGTATCAGCAGTGGTAAATTGTTGTCAGCCAAATCCTCAACTCTTCCAGTGTTACAGCTACCCTCTGTGCTGTTGCTGTGTGTGTATGTGGTCTGACTTGATACAAGGTGGGAACAACTATGTAAATGTACTATCATTGTAAGAGAGGTCTGGTTTCTCTGTGTGCATGTGTGTCAATATGCACAACTACACATGCATGCTGTTAGAAGCCTCTGATATGCTAACTGGCCTCCCACACACACATTAAGGGCAGAAACTGTGCCTACACCTAAGCAGGCCCTAGGCTTGTTACGTAGTCCGCACAAGAGGTAATGCAAATGTATGACATACTGTGTGCAACATCTCTTAAAGGGATAGTTCACCCAAAAATGAAAATTCAGTCATTATCTACTCCCCCTCATGCCGACTAAAGGTCAGGTTTAAATTTTCAGTCCACAAAACACTGCTGGAGTTTCACAGGAGAACAGCGTAGCAGAATCTCCCAAACAATGCAAGTGAATGGTGACCAATTTTTCAGAGATAACAAAAGAAAAAGAAAATGCCTCCATACTGCTCGACTGGTGTATTCCGAGTCAAGTGGACATGCCGTCCACTTGCACACATACCATCAAACAATGCACACATGTACATGCAGATGTGAACATGGCTCTGAGCTAAGGATCTACACTGAAGATTTAGGCTAAAAACATGGCGTAAATGAAAGCTTTCAAGTCAACTTGGCATGTCAGGGCTTCAGGAGACTTGGATTACACCAGACGAGCAGTATGAAGACATTTTGTTTTGTTTCGGTTGTTTTTACGTTTGAAAACTGGTCATCATTCACTTTCATTTTGTTTGGGAGATTCTGCAATGCTGTTTTTTGTGGACTAAAAAACTAAACCGTCAATCGGCATGAGGGTGAGTAGATAATGACTTAAGTTTCATTTTTGGGTGAACTATCCCTTTGAACTGTGTGTCTGTTGTGTCAAACTTTGCATTATTTCATGTGATGCCAATTTAGAATAACAGATTTCACAGCAATGTCAGTGACATAAGGAAATCATAATTTCATCAAAATATTTACGATTGAAAAACATCTACACATTAATCAAAAATGGCTGAGATGACTGCAAAAAAAAATCTCTGGGTAGAATTAAGATGTATTGTTTACTAGTGTTTGCATTAACTGGGATTGTTCATTTTCCTACAAACAAAAACCAGTGCCATCAGAATTATTTAAAAGCTGTTATCACATAAAATTTCTACATGCTTTAAATGTTTTGACTCATCTGAAAAACAGAGGAACATTCTGCTGCAATATTTGTTCTTCGTTATAGGCTCATCCAGCCCACACAACTGAGAATGTGTCTACATACTGCTAACGGACACTGCTCTTGTTCTGCTCCTCAGTGACCCCACTTAACTAGTGAAAGGTCAGCGCTAATGAACAGGCAGATGGCAGCACTTGTTGACTTAGCATATAAGTTGTTTGACCTCTGACCCCATTCAGCAAGTGAGAGAGGGAGTGCAAATGAAGGGCACTGACTCCCAGTGGAGTCCTCTCTTCTAGAAACACTTAGAAGTGAGTGGATGGGAGTGACTGTTTATGGGGAAAGTGACACAGGCTGATAAACTCAACGTGTACACTGAAACGCAATATATTCTGCTTCTAATAAATGTACATGCACATAAAACATGAAGGAAACATGTACCTATGGGCTCATTAAAGCTGATTACCATGCTTGATTTACTGAAGAGGAAGACAGGCATACAGAGTGTTGTCGCAGCAAAGGATGCGCTGGACTGATGACAGACAAGTGGTTTCACCAAAATCATAAAGAGCTATATAAACTTTTGTTTAAATGCAGCTTTTGTAACCTTGAGGAAAGAATATTGTCATGACTTGCCCAGCTTTTCTGTGCTAAACAGGCTTTTGTGCGAACATGAACTTGAAACTGAATTATGTATTCCAAGAGAGAAAGGTGATGCAATTAGTGGGAATGATCGTTTTCACACCACAACTTTAATTTTTACAGAGGAAAAACACTATTAAAATCATGATGACATTTGTTGGTGTCTGTACCAAACATGTTTTCTTTCATCTGGAGACTTACTGCGGCATAAAATGTCTGATTTCAAGGCAGCTTTTCTTAAAAAAAAAACGAGATGGATATTGCAACGTTTTTAGGCACTTTTTGCAATTAAATTGCGGAAGCGAGTAAAAATTGCAAAATAAAGTTGCAATTTTTAAAGAAAAATTTATTAAAAGTTCTAAGTAACCTCACCAAAAAGGCTCATGATTCAAAAACTCAAACAAAATATGCTTTATTTGCAGATGAAGAGGTGCACAAAAAGGCTAAATCTTTTTAGAGCTCAAACTCTGTTAAAACAACAAGTACAAAATTATAAAATAAAAGTGGACAGAGCATCGCTAAATGTCAATAACTGACAAAACTGGTGAAACAATATATATGTATATTAAAGCAAAAAAAAAAAAAAAAATTAGTGCTGTCAATCAATTAAAATATTTAATCGCGATTAATCTCATGAATGTCATAGTTAACTCGCGATTAATCGCACATTAATCGCACATTTTTATCTCTTATAAATGTCCCTTGAATTATCATTTTAATACTCTTATCAACATGGAAAAGTGGATAGGCTTGCTTTGTGCAAATGTTTTTTATTGAAAACAACGTGTAGTGTTATATTTCACACTACTTAATGCACTAGATTCATACTTTGATTTGTCAGAGATGCCGCATACGGACGGATTTACCTCCATCAGCTGGCGGTAATGAAATGCGCTAAATGCATTTCAGACGCTAAAATCTCCCGAAGAATCCAATTCAAACATAGATGAATGAAAGGTTGTTTGTAATATATATAAGTCTAATTTGTGATCACTGACTTTATTAAGCTGACTGCATCTAACACAGCGACACCGTGCAGCCTTGATGGAGACGCTGTAACGTCTGACCGCAAACAAAGTAAGTGATCCGTGTCAGCTTAATATCATGACTTTAAAAGCACCGTATTAACGAATTTCGTTATAATAAAATATGAAGAATTGTAAAATATAATTTCTTTGAGGCTGTTCAGTCAGTCTAACGAAGATCAAGTGTGGCTTGTTCAGTCAATATTGTTCATTATTGATAGTGCTGAAATTACACTTTCTGCCTAAAATAAGTGATACCTTGATAATACACTACCCACCAGCCTTAGGGTGGAGCAGCCATTCATTACATGATGTGTTGTGAAATGCACACACATGAATGTGGCGGCTGCGGATTCGTAGTCGAGGCCACACAGCTTATAAAAACTACAAGTTCACTTGGTCACAATGAACGTTAATCTCGCGATAAAAAAAATGACGCCGTTAAAATTGATTTGCGTTAACGCGTTAATAACGCGATATTTTTGACAGCACTAAAAATAATATAATAAAACATAGATTTGGTTCATTGAGATGTACATGTATGTTAGCATGGGGGACTACTATGATTGGTTGAACTTGTGGGAAGCAGGGATGATTGGTCCAATTTTCAGAAAAGTTGTGGTGTTTGGACAAAATTGCAAGGTCCTCCAGAATTCACTGGGATTGGTTGAATTTGCATGAATTGTTACGATCGCAGCTTCCTGGAGGGACTCACGACAGCGCTTTTCAAAAATTGTGAGTTGGCTCTGGTTCTGTGATTTGGATATGGCACTTCAACATATTGCAATTTTGATAATCTACAGTAGCAACTATTATCACAGTGCAGAGTACAGTATACACTAGGCTGCGAGGATCATTCTGCTGGGCTAAAGCTTTAACTCAGACATCAGTGTCAGCATGGCCTGTTCCCATCAATATGCATTCAGTCACCACAGAGACCTCTCTCACAGATAGAACTGATGAACTGGGCATTATCAGTGGATTACAACAGTCTAACCATGGTCACCAACTACTTGAAATATGTTTCTCACTCCAGTGTGCAAATATTAATTTTCTGTTACTGCACTATACTGAGAGCAAATCACAGCATAATCATCAAAAAATTAAATCTGTGACACGACGACGTAATAAATTCACAAATCACCGTGTATTAAAGTAAAGAGGTTTAATTTAGGACATTTATTTGAGCAGAGTGACTCTAATTAGAGATGACGTCCGTCAAACTGGCTTATTGAGCACCGGCTGCTTTACTGCACGTCAGTGAAGCAGAGGTAAATGTGCAGCTATGAGAGAAAGTGGATTGAGAAAGTGATGAAGAGCGGGTGATCATTACTTTGACAGCAACAGGTTTGTGACATGGAGCAGAGCTCTGCATCAGAGTGCAGAACCTCATATGTCGACAGTCAACACCCGGAGACGCTGTGTATATACAGTACAGCGCAAACAGAAACAGTCCCCACTGCACACACTTGCCCATATATTCCGGTAACACCACATTAACACTGCTGCAGCCATGACACAACAGCAGGTACTGCCAGACACGCACATTTTTCATCCTCCGATTTATAATTAGATTGATTTGGAATCGAACAAATTAAAGAATGAGACATTTCCCTGTCCAATTGGCTAATTGGATCGACTGTTAATGGCTGCTAAAAGAAACGTCAAGTTTAATTTCACACTTATTGACATGCAGTTGATGTGGATGACATTAATCTAATGATTATTCATAAGACTCTACTATTATCATCTCTCTCTCCCTCTCTCGCGCTCTCTCTCTCTCTCACCAGGCATATCATTAAGCCGAAGCACAACCATTAACCAGCATGGTTGCCATGGAAAATTCTCTTGATGATTTATTACCTACTGTTCAAATGGAAGGGCAATTGTGTTACACTGGCTGCCTACTATACTTGTAAAGAAAATGCATGTTGTGTCTGGAGAATTGCTGCATTAAAAGCACTTCTCCAAAAGCGCAGTGTAACAACTCTTGCACGTCTCCATGGCTTGAGGCTAAAATGAAGTAAGTCTTTAAACTCTCTTCACCTTCAACTCTGACTGACTGAAGAGGGTTTAAGTTGAAGTCAGTACGTTCACCTGGTAAGTGTATTTTATAGAAAGAGCAAATGCTACAGTACATACAGCTTATTAAGAACTGGAATGGAACTTTCTCTCCAAGCAAATAAGTAATGATCTTACAGGAAGATTTATTTTACTCATAAATATTAACTACAAAATAACATACACATACATTCTCTGTACACGACCTTTGCTATATCTTCAGATCAGATGTAGAATATCTTCATGTACAATTTGTATATTATGTCAGGATGCTGTAAAAGAATTAATTATGTGCTTTACTGAAGCAAACCCTGACATTCTTCTTTGTGTCACAGACCCTAACATTTCCATCCTGCCAGAACAATGGCAAGAGCAATGAATATGAAAATATAAATATATGTAAATATAAAGCATGCATCATATAAATAGTTGCAGGTGGTATTCACACATGGTGCAGTTTTTTAAACTGTGAACAGTAAAATATCAGCGTGTATATAGGCTATGGGAGTCAATTTTGCAGATGGCTATGATAAATATTTCCTAGTCTTGCTGCACATTTATATTGAAAACAATTTCTAAGAAGGTGGGATATTCCTCTGAGATGTTAGAGTAGAGAAGCTGAACTCCTGCCAGCTTTAAATCTATAACTGAAGTGCTGCCAGATTGGGTTTGCTAAGTAACTTGCACCACTAAATTTGTCTAAAGTGGTGATTGTACAGTGAAAATGAGATGTTAAATAAAAACAATCAATTTACGCTTCAAGGCTTTTATTTACTTTGACAAAAAGCCCGGAATATGTGAATGATTCACCATATGGTTTCAGTTTATTAACTAAACAGAGTCTTGATTGTGTTTTTTAATCTTCACACATTGGACAATTTGACAAGACAAACTACTGTAGATTTCCAGTAATAAAACAGTAGTTTCAGGCAAAATCCACACAGTTCTGTGGGAATTTTCCTGCTAGAGTGTAAAGGGACACCAAAACCCTGTTGGTGTCTTGGGATCCTGTGTCCTTTCGGTAGCTTACACTGGGGCAATGAGGCATCAGCGTCCTGCAGTCAAAGGACCATGGGAACAGTTAGAAAGGACAAAGTGTGCTTTGAGACACTGATTGGTATCTCCAACAACATTTACAAGAGTTTATTCACAAGGGCATAGTTCACTGACAGAGAAGGTGAAGAGTAAAACACAGATGAACTCACATGTTGAATCCACAAACACTAGACACTAGTCCACTATTATGTCATCACTCATTGGACTTTTTGACTTTGTATAGAAGTGATATAATGGTTAAATTACAAACTATTTTTTGAGAAACCTCTCTATCTCTTCTCCTCACATCACTGAGAAAGTTATCATCGCTCAATCCGTAACACTTTGAAATGCATAGGCGGTGGATTGCAGGTGAGGATGTGTGGGTGCATGAGTGTGTTGTGCTGGCTTAGAAAGATCCAACGAGAGCCTGCAGGGAGTTTTGTCAGATCGTGGTGCTTCAACATGTAAACTCGGGGTCCCTGGAGGTGTGAGATATTAGGTTTGGGAAAGGTTTCCTTTGGTCTCCTGAAGCCACTATATCCTGGAGAAAATTGGCTTTCTGGACAAAACACTGTGCAGAGAGAGATAGGAGGCATTAAGCACGAGGGAAACATCCTGAGAGGGAGGCAGAGAAATAGAGACAAACAAACAGTCACTTCTGTATGTTTACACTGCAGAAAGTGTCCATCTTAACAACTTATTTGCTCTGGTGTTGGGTATTAAAATCTTATTTTTCCTGAAACGAGCAGGACACTGCCAGCGGGGTGAGATAACTCCACTTTATTCCAAAGCAAATCAACTCATTTTCAAGAATGTTCTTGGGTCAAGTGATATTAATCTGAAAATAACCTTAATTCAAGATCTTCAAAATCCTTGAAGCAACTTAAACTACAGTGCTATTACCACACTCCATCGGCTCACTCATTTAAACAAAATGAATTTAAGAGGACCACTATGAGGCTAAACGACTGGTTAAGATGAATATTTTATGCAGTGTAAACATCTTGTGATGCCCGCCTTGTGATGTTTTGCTACTGAAAAAGAGAGGGGTGTTATGCATAATGATATTGGAGAAATATGAAGGGCAATCAGTTGCTTTTAAGGAGTCTGCACCAACCTCCAGCTACATCATCCAGTCTTCACATGCAGACACACTCTCAGTCAACCTTTCACACATACTGTACAAGAGCAGCCAACTGACTGTGTGGGTCGAGTGTAATATGACAATATTATTTGTCTAATTACAGAACATCACACCAAAAATGAGATTTCAGTACAACAGCTGTTTTATATTACAGGGGTAGAGGGGAAGGATAATAATGGGCTGTGAGCTGCAGCACTGCAGAAGCGATAAGGACTTTTTGTGTTTTTATATGGGGTGAGTTTTATGGAACAGATGGACCTCTCTTGTCCTGAAGGAGTGAGAGGTCTGTTAGTTTTCATTCCACCCTCTAATACTTTAATTAGGGAGGATTAAGTGGGCAGTAAGTGACCCGAGCAGGTGATCAAACACTGAACAGGGTAATAATAGTCACACACGTCAGACGGAGGCACTAAATGTGCAGGATTTTCACTGGCGTTCCAGATAATACTGCAAAACCACATTTACATGCATATGTGCGTATATATTCAAACTAACTAAATATATTATGTTCCTCTATAATGCAGTCTTCTCAATTATATTAAGTCATTTCAAAACTCCCAGCACAACACATGAGGTGAAGTGAAACACATTGGAGACCCTCACTCCTGAAAACTAGACTTTATGTTTCAAGAGGATTGAAGTGCATCACAGGAAGTACATCTTAATGCACGTCCATATAAGCTCTGTTTGACGATCCAGATAATTTTTCAAAAACAACACTTCATCTGTCCTGCAAACAGCCATCACTCACTCTAAGGAATTGTGTCAAAACAACCACTGAGTCCACAGAAACTGTGATTCTGTATTTTATTTCTCAAGACTTACAGTACCCCAACAGTAAAGTCAAATATCCTCTACAGAGAAAAGAGTATAAACTCACACACAAGTGGCAGCAACCGCACCGGGCTCACCTGCTAGTTTACCACCCAACTGAGGCAGCGGAGGCAGAGGCACCACAGACGAGTGGAGCAGCGCCAAGTGTACAACCTTGTTTGACTGCGTATTATTCAGCACACTCAGCTGCAGCAGGCCAGGTTTTGTTTTTTTAGATGGGGGGGGGGTTCGAATTTATTCGAACGAATTACGGGTCATTTTAAATTCGTTGGAACTTGATTTTTTGAAAAAGTGACAGCCCTAATTCACAACAGGTGTTGAAACAGGTATGTATAATACACAGGGTGGGAATTTTAATCTTAAAAATGTGAAAATCTACCAGCCACTGACAGATAGAGTTCAAATTCACCAGACAGTCAACAGTGAATCATTATTTTGTGTCTGAAACACTTTCATATTTTAGCAGAATTTGTCTGGTGGCTGGTGCTGATGTCCTCCACTGATAATACAAAAAAACTAAAGCTGTCATACCATTGTACAGGAAAGACTATGTTTCATACAACAAATCAATGTCAAGTAGGAACTACAGTAGAAATTCTCAGGTTTGGCCACATCATTTGAGCCATTTTATATATATGCACAAATATCATTTGACATGTTGCTATACCCTCCCCTACATGTCCTTGCAGTGCTGTCCTCACAGGCAGCATGTTGTCTCTGCCCTCTTTCTGTCACTCTGTCTGTATGCACCTCTTCCTCTGACCAAACTACCACACACAATATAATTTGACACTCTCCCTCTGTATGGGTAGGTTGTTGTTCCTCAATAATTCCTTCCTGGTCCATATCTTATTAGGTACGGGTGGTACAGATGTAAAAAATATGTAAAGTTGTTTGAAATTGGTACAACATAAGTTGCACCTGGAGACTACATTTGACATCCCATGATCACTTGCACTATAGTTTGGGAATGAACATGTGAAGGAACATACAGACTGGATGCAATCTTGACTTGATATTGTCAAGTCAATGGATTCTGTCCATTTTCTTTGGAGAGCAGGAGATCCCACATGGTGCATCATGGATATGCTGCAGTGAGCTGACAGACCATTCACAGTATCAGTATTTGCATGAACATGACTCAACCTCAATTTTATATAAAGGAGTCCATCCTGCATGATGCACCAGGCTCCCTGAACTCATATCCAACAATTTCTGCAGCTTTATGAAACCGAAAATTTGAGAAGCACACCCACCTAATGCACTGAGCGGCCAGGTGTATGGTGGTGAAATAGTCAACAAGGTTTGAACTTCTGTCTCTAGCCCTCTTTTGTTATTCTTTGCAGAACTACTTCTGTCACCTTTTGCCTGAGCAACTGAGTGCAACACTAGAAATATTAATGATTAATAATTAACAGATTAATCACTGTTAAGAATTTAATCCATTAAAACTATATTAAAGGTGTAGTTAGTGATGTGGGAGAAAACAAGTAGAGAGGTTGTTGATATTTGAAGTGTAAACGAATACAGACCCACCCCTCCCTTCATACTCCACCCGGGGCTCCACCCCTGAAGTTCATGGACGTGCATTGTCATGGAAACGGCCGTAGAAACTAAAGCAGCAGTAAAGCAGCTGAAATAGCCAAGTTGTGAGTTAGCACACTGCTAAGCCGCAAAGCTAAGGTTAGCTGACCCGTCAGACAACTGTACCCACAACTCGACTGCTATTATAAATAGATAACATCACAACAACAGTAGCTTTTGGCAGATTAGACAATATGATGAATGCCCCACGGCT
>JAJHUR010072355.1:0-22500 GCA_027495735.1 Lutjanus campechanus | reverse complement strand
TGAAGCATTTGAAGAGCCTGAAAAGTGATGCAGAGGTTGCTGTCTTTCTGTTGGACAGGTAATTATTTGTTTTGCTTTGGGGGGATGTGTTATTTTCATGAAATATGTAACGTTTGCTAACTTAGCTACTTTTGTAGCTCGTATTAGCCCAATGCTAACATTAGCTTCTCTGTCGGTGTAAGCCGGTGGTCGGTACATACTGCTTATCTAACTTGTAGGATCTGTGCTCAGTGGTGCCAACTCCTCAGTAAGGAAAGTAGCTATTGGCAGTCCTAAAAGTCGCTAAATGACGTCATCGGCTAATTTGCATAATTACCCATCTGCATGTAATTGTATGGAGGCTGTAGGAGAGAGGAATAAGTTATTTGATACACATCGGAGGGTTAATATCTCATTTCATAAAACCGTCTATACAAAAAATTGTTAAAAATGTTATAGTTATGGCAAAAAATGTTCATGTTTTACTGTGACTTGTTGTAGGCTCCTAAATTCAGCATAAGGTTAGAAACTAAACCAAACGAAAACTAAACTAAATCGGCGGCGTTGCGCATGCACGATTCATTAGCAGTCTGGACGCAGAGTGGTGTGGGTCTCCTCTCTGCTCTGACTGCAGCTACAACTGCTGCGCCAGGCTACTGTGAGACTGACCGCCTGTGAGTGCTTTGGGACGGTGGAGGGGCTCACGGCAGCACCCGCTGCTCGTTGAAGACAGTAACTGCAGAATATATGCTTTCACGTCAGTCTCCAAAACACCAGAAAAAGTCGCTAGATTTGTCGCTAGTCGCTTTTGACAAAAAATGTCGCCAAGAGGATTTGGAAAGTCGCCAGATTTAGCGAGAAAGTCACCAAGTTGGCAACACTGTCTGTGCTTCCTGCAGGGAGCATTGAGCGTTTTTACTCGACGTGGGGCGTGGTTTTGGACGGAGCACTGACGGGAGGAGGGGGTGGAGCTTAGAGGAGGTGCCACTTTCAAATCTTGCTAGCTCTCCAACATTACCAACTATAACTTTAAATGACCAGTGTACAGATTTATGTACAGAATATGGAAGAAACGCAACGAAGCCCAACTGATACTGGATTTTTGCAGCCGATGCTGATGTTAGGGGAAAAAAATTCTGACATCAATACAGTGACTGATATTCTCTACAGAATATAATATATAGAATGTAGAATACATAAACACACATTTTTTGCAATGATCCTTCAAATGTGTTTAAAAAAAATGTAATCTGCAAACTGTAATGAAGAAAAGTATCTGACATACATAAAATGTTGCCTATAAAGCTGAAAAATAAAAACAATCTGCATTATGTTTTCTCGGTCGGACTCTAAAATGGAATATAATGTTAATAAGTATGTTTTCATTAGACTCATGCATCTATTATCTTAGAAGGGGCTGTTTTTACCTACAGAGGGAGCAGTCCTCTTTCAGTCCACCATGTCGCCCTGCCATGTTTCTACAGTAGCCCAGAACAGGCAAACAAAACACTGGTTTTAGAGAGGGTCTTTCATGTTTTTTGCTGTATGCTCTATTATACCGCTGGATATCGGATTGGATGAAATGATAAACAGTTTCACGATAAACTGTGCTAAAATTCCAGATGAATAGTATTATCATTACAAATTTTAATTATTGTGAAAACCGTGTTTGAAAAACCTGTTGGCCAGTGAAAGCATTCACACTACACACACATAATACCATTTCAAATTGTTGAGAGGTTTCAGTATAACGGTTGTTGAAGATTTCAGTGTGTGTATCAGTACTTTTGAACAATTTCAGCACATTTTAACAACATCGCAATAATACTGATAACTGTGATAATTTTGATCACTATAATTGTGATATAACATTTTCACACTGTTTCATTTCTACTGTTGTAAGGGGAGGGTGAGGTGAGGGGTATTCAGTTGGTTGCAAACTGCTACATGTCACTAGCCCTTTAAATTCTCAGTATAAATTACACTGATTGGTGTGAAATGCCAAATACAGAACATTAAAGCCTCTTATATCCCTGCTAATATTGTCAACTCTACTTTTAATATGTGTAAAGGGCAGCAGGCAAGATCAGTAACTGGAACAGATTGACACACAAAAAGTCCTGAGTCAGTTAATAACAGTTTCTCTCGTACAGATGTGTGGTTACTTGCTAAGTATTTTCTGAGTGCTGGATAAAACTCAGCTAACATCTAAGCACTCTATTCATCCAGCACTCTCCCTGGATTGCTAAAGCCCGTGGCCATTAAAATGCACCAGTCACCTACCCAACAGACTGCCTGTGAAACTGTGAAATCCAACCACAGATCATTACTTCAGTGGCAGCAAAGGTTAGTCATTAGATCTGCTGCTGATCTGTGTGTGTGTGTGTGTGTGTCAGTGTCACCATGAGCTTTCATGGTTCCACGTATTGACATTAATCTACAGATCATCTGGCTTAACACAGAAAACTGCTTTTAAGTGTTGAAGCTGTGAGTAACTCAGATGAAAAGAAAAATAAGTCACATGAAGTCCAGTCACAAAATTCCTTAGAACAGTGTTTCTAAAACTTTTTACACCGTGTACCACCTCAGGAAATATTGAACTCACCACTTACTGTTTTGTACTGTTTGGTGCAAGCAGGTACTACAACAATACTTTGAAAATCAAGGCCTAGACACAAACACACACTCACGTCCAGTATACAAAGGGAAGTAACATATTGTATTTTCTCTTGCAAAAGTAACAAAGTCATATCACTGATTTAATCCACCATCCAATGAGCATGCTAAGTGACAAATCAAACGACTGTTGCATGACCAACAGGTGCATGCTGGGTCTAGCTAACATACTACTGTAAATGCTAATACACTCGTAATGAATCCTCCAGTGCTTGTACTTTCATGGAGGTGTGTGAGGTCTTTCTGCTGTTTGTGACAATCTTTGTCTTAGTTCTAACTGCTTAGTGCTCATTCAGCTCAAAACTTTTTCAATTGGAGGAGTGCAGAGGGACCAGAGAGGTTGAGTGGACACAGAGCAGACTGAGGACGACTTAACGGAGCACGAGACTAACAGATGTTCAGATATGTGAGCACAACAAACTCGCTGATTGATGGATGTAATTCAGTGTTCGAGAGAACGTCAAACACTACTGCTTCCTGGAAGTGTGGTGTTGTGTGTGTGAGCGTGTGTGTGCTATGTGCTGTGTAAAAACAGTACACGCGTTGGTTGTGCTTTAAAGCTAGTGTAGGCAGTTGATTTCTGGTGTCATTGGGTGAAAGTTCCATAATAACCTTTAAGCATGATGTAAGTGGTCTGAGAAAACCAGACTTCTGCTTCTCCTCTTGGCTCTGTTGTCATGCTGTATTGGCTGTGACAAGAGACTTTGGCCAATCTTAGGTCAGCGAGATAGTTTGATTGTTGAGTCTCATTCCCAAAATGCAAATATGTAACAACCTGGGACTAAGACTCAACAATCAACTATCTGTTTTTTTAACAAATCCTCACATTTAAGAGGCTGGAATCATTAAAAGTTTGACACTTTTGCTTTCAAAATGACGATTAATTGAACAATCAATCAAAATAGTTGCCAATTTTCCTATAATTTTCTTTCAATCAACAAATCATTATTGATTAGATCTGCAACTAATTGTTCCATCTCTATTTGACATGAGGGCTCACACCTGTAAACTAGTGTATATGTTACTGTTCTGTATTTTGTAGCTTAAAGGATTACACTGGTGATGTGAGCTGGTCTGTGGCGAAAAAAAGCACGTTTAATGTACAAACTTTGACGGACCAATTTGCCCCGATATCTACCGTTATAACTCGCTTCGCAGCTGCCGGTTTCATCCGCGTCCCTCAATACCACACCAATTTTAAAACGAGTTGCAGCTGTCAATCATACACACACATACACATGGGGAAATAGGGCCCAGGTTGAAAAATACCGAAGTTATCCTTTAAAGGTGGTCTTTAATTTAAGAGTTTTATTATATCACATTATATCATGATATGACCCGCAACCCTTCAAAAATGTATTGCAGTAGTGTTTACTCAGAGTATATTTTAATTGACCTACTTTTTACTTTTACTTGAGTAAAATATCTTCAAAATTACACTACATTTGCTTGAGTCTAACATTCTACTACTCTTTCCATCCCTGCACATACTGTATGTACACATAACACAAGCTGTCAGCAGTAGTATCTTCAGGAGTAAGGGCATGCTTGCCAGATTTGTGCAGTGCATAGCAAACAGGGCAACTCAGCTGTGCCAAATGAAGAGACGACAAAGGAAGAGTCTCAAAGCTCGCGCTTAAACTTAACATGATCAACATTCTCTTTAATAATGAATGCTTGACTAGAGAAATCTCAAAGTTGCTGCTCCTGGGATAATGAGGCGAGCCCTAGCCAGTGAATTTAATGGGACTAAAATATTTCACAGTGTGCAGTGTGTATCTGTGATGGCGATGTGTGCTTTGACACTTTACCATCTCATACAAACTCAGCACGGTCATCACTCAAGTTTTTAGTTTAGTTAATGACAATGTGCACTGATGAATTTGCAGTGTTTTACCTTTGATTCCTGACATTGATGTAAACAGTGACAGCCTGCCTGTATGATGATACAACTTTGCAAAATATGTCTCAAATGTAGTGATGAAGCTTAACGGGATAATTCAGATTATTTGAGGTGGAGCTGTTAGAGGTACTTATTGATAGTCAGTGTCTTAGCTACAGTAGATATGAACACACTCCCAGTTTGGAGAAGAAGAAACGAGTACCTGCACGGAAGTTTAGCAATATATTTAACCATTTAAAAAAGGTCAAACTAAGAAAATCATTATCAGTTTAAGTATACTCTACCTTTAGGATATCTTTGCCACTTTACTTTCCTGCCAGACAGCCTTCTCAAGTGGGAAACCGCCATTATATGAGCCAAATATCACTGTGTCCAAACCAAGCAAACTCCATAGGCGTAATCAATTTAAAATGACCTCACAGAACATGGGAGTTGCTGGTCTACTTGCTGGTTTGTGTGACTTCCGTGAATCCGAACTGTGCTTTTAAAGCACTTAAGTCACACAATAACACAAACAAACTAACCTATCGAAGCAGTGGCAGATCAACAACTCCGGTATTCTGCGAGGTGAAATTACTGATTTCACCTATGGAGTTTGGTTATAGTAACACTGACTGAAAACTATCTCAAGGCCGTCAGAACTGGAAGGTATTTGCCAAAATATATTGGTGTAGATACTGTTGTTTACATAACATGAAGGTAAATGTGATGCAGAAACCTGATTCAACCTGATTCAAGCTATTCTTGTAACTGATTTGACTTTTTGACACACATGACAATACTCACATTTTTTTCAAACCGCTGACACATTTTTAAAAGTAAAATGAACTGAAACCCAGCAAACTCTGCTTTTTAGGCAGAGCAATAAAGGATTAAACACACTAATAGCTAAGAAATCCAAAAAAGCAACACAAATACTTAACAAGTGATTAACAACAGATACTTAACATTTCACAGATGCACACATGTGTAGACGCAGGCATACAGTCACGCTGATATAGTGTAGTAGATGTACTGTATGGTGAGATGAAATGAGATGAAAAGCTGACTTCTCTTCAGCACCCGAGCAGAGTTGAACTATGAAATACTGTATGTTGCCGGGCAACAGCAGCAGCAGCAGCAGCAGCAGCTGACTGTTGGAGTACAGCCAGTGCTGCCATGGAAAACTGCAATTTATATTGGAGGTTCACATGTTGGAAATGCACATGCACAAAACACACATCAACATTTTCCTATTACATTGAGAAGAAGTATGAGTTCATAATGGACACCTTGTTATGCCAAAAGACGTTTTCACGAGAACGGTTTCTCCACTCTGCAAGCTGGAAAAAAATTAAGTGTACGATAGGTTTGTGTTGCTAATGAGCAACCCTGGGTTCAGTCGGGAAACGCTGAATGGCTTCATCTGATTGGACTAACTAGACAGTGTGCATTTATAAGAGGTCCAATTAACATACACAGACCCAAATGTCAAGCTTTTAACATAATGTCATGAGGGTTTTTTTCATGCACACACTACAGCTTCACCAACTATAATCTGCTTTATGTGATGTTTGAAGGGTTATATGTGTAGAAAAAAGCAGATCTATTCTGCCAACTACTAACTAACTTCACTGTTACCATTAAAGCCATGGTTCACCCAAAAATAAAAAATACATATTTTTTCTCTTATCTGTTGTGCTATTTATCCATCCAGATTGTTTTGGAGGGAGCTGGTGAGTTGTGGAGATATCGGCCATAGAAATGTCTGCCTTCTCTCAAAAAAATGGATGTTTCTTTCCAGAAATCGTGAACCAAAATAATCCACAGACTATGTTATGAGTACTTAATGTAGGAACTATTTTCTTCCTATCATATAACGGTCACGATTCACCAAATCTGTGATATGATTTGACTTTCAATTTTAAGTCACAATTCAATTTTTTATTTAAACATATTCTTGAATAGAAATAAAAGTGCAGCCGCAGGTTACTGGTAAGCTATGCTGTGTGGTCTTTTAAGTGTTTTGTTTTGTTTTTTCTTTGGACACACGCACGATGTGCACAAGTAAGTGGGAGTGGAGAGAAAAATTACATACTGGGAGAACTGCCAATCCTGCTTTTGACTGAGATCCATTTTCGATTTAGCTCATTTCCATTGATTTTGAAATCATGACACCCCTACTACCAAACAACACCTGCCAAACGTATCATTACGCAGAAGGAAGTGTGCATCTACTCATGGACGAGAAACTTTTGCTCGCGACATTGCAGGATGTAAACAATAATGGCGTTCTCTTTGACTCAGCTGTAAACTCTCTTCTATGAGTAGAAGAAAATACTTTTGAACAAGTCCAGTTGCTTTCAGTTTAATCTTTCTTTGGCTTACAATGACCTGGACGAATGAGAACATTCACGGATATGAGTAGATGCACGCTGCCTTCTGCACGTTGAAATGGTTGGCAAACATCCTACATGAAACTGCTCACCACAAGGTCTGTGAATTATAATTATTATTATGTGGAGTAACCGGGTCATGAATTTCTGGAAAAGACATTTCTGTTGAGTTTTTCAAAAAATTTTGAGCTCCGCAAGCTGAGTACCATCTCGTTCCATTATATATGAGAGAAGGCAGACATTTCAATGTCTCTAACTCAAAAACTCACACCAAAACAATTTAGATTGATGCATGGCACTACTGGCACGAGGAAAAGTATGTATTCATGATGCCTTTAATAAGCTATTAATGTCAATATGTGTTGTCGGAACAAATTTGCATGTATGCTATTGAAAACTAGAGTGAGTTTTCAAGCCTGTGGCAAGGCCTGTTGACTTAAAAGTTGACATATTGTTTCACTGCAACGCTCCTCATATTGTTGCATAATTAATTTGAAGAAACTGTTTTTATAACTTCAAACAAAGGATGAAACAGTTACAGATTTACATGCTGCATTTCTTCCAGGATACAGCGACTGTGTCAGAAATCAGGCCAAATATCAATATCAAAGTAGGTAATGTGAGGGAATTTATTTTCTAAGGTGCTATAATAAAGTAAGATAGTTCACAGGTGTTCTGAAGGCCTCATGCCTGAAATAACTGACCTAAATATGCCTCTTGAAGCCCACAGCACAGTGGTGACACTGCTGTGGAAAAAACAAACTGCACAGACCAGCAGTTATCATATCTCGTAAGATAAGTTCTGTCAGGTTAAAACATGTAAGAGAAAAGAGAAACTTGCTGAGGTGTAAGTTAGAGATACTACAGTGATAAAAATAACTTGGAGTAGCTTCTAGTATCATTGCTAGTTTGCAACATGCACCACCACACTCAATACCCGCAAGAAATGTCAGTCTCATCTCATCAAAATCACCACTGTCTTGATGGATTCTTTTGATCACCTAAAAGATGCATGATTCATATTCTGGCATCTCTTTTTTCACTTTTCAGCCTTTTGGGGACTGGAAAAAAAAAGGCTTTTATTACTTTTTCAAAGTGGAAGACAGGAACAGGAGAGCGGATAAAAGTCACAAAGGAATATTCATATGTTAGTGAAGCAATTTCTAACCTTTCTAGCATAAATATGTTTTGATATTGTAATAATAATAGCTTCTGACTCACAAGACAATAAAATTATGATCCAAGACTAAATTAATAGGGGTTTAGCTAAATTTCCTAGCCTAAGGTGAATAACTCAAATGAAACAAAAACATACGAATTTAGTCAATCAGGGAAAAAAAATAGTTTTGTGTATCACACCCTGAACCCTAAACATTACATGATCATGTTACAAAAGCAGAAAACTGAGTCAGAATTCTTGGCTGCACTGTGTTTGCTGATGTAAACCTTTTGTTTGATATATTTTTGAATACCTGGATGTCAGTAAAGCTTTGCCAAAGAAATAACCACAAAACAGGAGCTTTATCCACTGTGGGCTGTGAGTAATAACAATGTCACTTCTTTCTGCTATAATGGACATTAAGGTTGACAAATGATAAACAGTGCAGCAATGAACCCTTTTGGAACTTCAGTGAGCTTTTTCCTTTCCTGTTTCCTGTACCTTTACTTGTCTATGTTGAAAACAAAACAGGATTTTGAAGATGGTTAAAAGGTGTTGCTGGGGGACCTGTAAAGGTGACACATGTATATACTCAAATCTTAACTAAGCTCAGTGGTTCCCCAACTTTTACTGGCAGGCCCCCTTCAGAAGCCCAAAAAGTTTCCATGTCCCCTCACCTCACTTTTTTTTTTTTTTTTTTTTTTAAATAAATCATTACTGACAAGGGAAGCAACTGATAAAAAAGGATTAAAGTTGAATATCAGTGAAATAAAGGTTAGTATGATATCATCAGCAAACACTTATTTCTTTATCTCCCCTACATAAATCATATTCACTTCATTTTGTTTCACTCTAAATTTCTCCCCTGGACATCCATGCCCCCCTTGCAGTGGCTCCATGCACCCCCAGGGGAGCCTGCTCCCGGTTTGGGAACAACTAATTTAGCTAATGTTGGAAAAAAAGCTTGTTAACAAGCCAGCTATTCTACAACAAGTAGTCAGTTAGCTAGCCTGTTACCAAGTGTGTTGCTCTGTATCAAAACTACCTAATCTACATGAATCATTAGCTAGCTAGTTACATCTGATAGCTAATGTTAGCAAATTGCTAGCTAACTAGCTAGCTAGCTAATCTCCAATCTTTATCTGATTAGTTAGCTAGCTTTTTTCCCCTCACATTAGCATTAGCTATTAAGCTAATACTCTACAGGCCCATATGTCGCTTTTACAGGTCCCTCAGCAACATCTTCTAAGCGTCTTCAAAATTTGTCTTTTGTCTGGCTAACTTAAATGTCTAAAAGGAGAAGAGAAAGTTGGTGGGTGCCAAGCTTACTAAACTGGAGCTCAGAGTGAAAGAAAGGCAGAACTCAGAACTCAGGAAGGAAGGGTCAATTAGATTATGTCCCAGTAAAACAATGATCTGTATAATGTGCTGACAGGGTAAATATAATTTGTCAGCAGTATGACAAAATGGATAAGTTTAAGAATTTTGGATGCACATGTTGCACAATCACAAACTCCAAACTGTACAGCTTTTTCATTTTAATAACTGTCATATGGCACACATAGTCTTTTACTGTTTTTTTTTCATGTTATTGTCAATTTTCTATTTGTGTTTCTTGACTTGCAGTACTTGCTTTCATCTTTATTCATATTTTTCTTATATCTTTATTGTCATGTACCCACAGCAAATTCCTTGTATGCGAAAACCTACTTGTCAATAAACCATATTCTAGGGCTGTAACTAACAATTATTTTCAGCACTGATTTATCTGTCTATCTTTTCCTGATTAATCAGTTAGTTGTTCTGCCCATAAAATGGCAGAAAATGGTGCCCAAGGTGACATCCTCAAATGTCTTGTCTTGGGGAATATTCTTTCGGAAACAATGACTCAATAACTAGCTGTGTGGCTAACTAGACTAATGCCAGTTAGCAATTAGCTTCTTTAGCAACAAGTAAGGCCATATTTCCATCATAAAACTACCTCTGTACTGTATTCCCTGTTGGTCTCAGAGGCCCGACCCTGAGTATAATCTGTTGTCATGGATACCGCTTTCCTCAAAGTGAATAAATTCTAGTCAGCAGGCCAGTAATCACAGTATTTTGGTGAAGCAGAACAACAACTTGTACAGTAAGACACAAAAACATACTGTTGCTAACAAGCTAACTAATGAATCATATAGGCCTTATGGTCTTTGCTCTGAACTGTTACAAGTTGAAGAATGATTAACAAGTGGATGTTATGATTTTATCAGATGAAATTGGTTGACTCTAGCACCCCTCAAATTTTGTTTTACAGGAAGAAAAAAGATAACTGATTTTCCATGATTTTGATATAAAAACAGGCCTACAAAGCAAAAGATTTGTTGTATTTTTTGGCATATATTGTTAAATATGTGCATAACAGACTGGGGATGTGATCTAAAAGAGTTAAAAAGACGTTAATTTCATTTAAATTTTAATCAATTATCAAAATAGTTGGCAGTTAATTTAATAGTTGACAAGTAATTGATTAATTGACTACTTGTTGCAGCTCTGATTCTGACTGTTACACTTCAATATCAGTTTGTGTGTGAGTTTGTGATCCAAAACTCTTCTGTGATGATGCCCGATGTTTGTTGCGTCCCACTTTGATGAAGTGCTCCACTAAAATTAGACTGACAAAAGATTGTTGACAATATAGTTCCTTTTTGAGGGCCGGATCTGTTAGTATAATGATTAAATTAAGTGTCTCCTTTTGTAACAGCATATACATGCAGGACATTAGTTGTGCCTGCAGTCATTGTCACATGAGTGTATCTCACAGTGCAGATTACTCTGTGTTTCTACAACTCTGTAGCCTAAAGGACAAAGTTGTTAATGCTGACTGAGCTGCTCGGCCATCACGATAATAATATACTGAAGTGAATATACATTCAGGCACAGTGCTGCTGACTGTGAGCTGATCCATGGTCCAAAATGAGCAGGGCTAAATGAGTTATGGCACAACTGTGGGCACTTCATCATCCTCCATTGATCCAAGTTGTATCCTCACAGTAATTCTCAGTCCCGTCCACATCTCGACTGAATGATGCAGACTTTGGGATTCCGTATAGACTTTTTCCCCCCTCCTAATCAAATTAAAACATGACTCACTCCTGGTGAAATATACCCCATTAAATGTCAATTTCATGCCCTCTTCCTCTTCCACTGGCCCTGTCACAGCCTGTGAAATCCTGCTGCATCACTGCCCCAGCTTCTACCATGCACAAGCTCGGCAATTCAGCTGTTTTTTGTGTGTTTTTTGTTTTTATTACCCCCAGTCTCTCCTCTCATGCCTAGATACAGTAAAATCGTGACAGCAAAGATCATGATATAAATAAGTGTGTGCAATAAAAAAAAAAAAAAAAAAAATCCATATTCTCTCCGGTGCTGCTGCTGCTGCCGCCTCTAAGCGTTCTGCCCGCTCTTCGTGGGGGCTGTGCAGCAAAGAAAACCGGATTGTTTATCAACATCAAAGCTCCAGCAGCAGCCCACTACCATCACCATGAACAAAACATACACTCCATCAATGCACGACATGAAAATAAAGGACACATTCTGCACTAAAAAGCACACGTAGCTGAAGACTGGAGATGTTATGTAATATCTACAGCCATAACCGAGCGCAAAATGTAGGCTAACTTACATTTCACCATCCGATCGGTGGCGTTTAAGACGATGTCAGCGTTAGACATCTTCATGGGCAGTTTGCTGTCTTCGTGGCTGAAGCGTTATTTTCTCTTCCTCCGCCTCCTCCTTCAGGATCTACTCTCAGTATTTGTTGGAGAAATGCGACTGATGCTGTGGCATCACTTGGATGCAGCGTCGGTGCTGCTGCTGCTGCTGCTGTGCCGGGTAGGACTGCTGCTCCCCAGGCAGGCAGGCAGGAGGCAGGATGGATGTTGTAGGAGCTGCTGCTGCTGCTGTGCTAAGCTGTTAATGTGGGGGAGGATGCACGGAGAGAGGAGAGAGGGAGGGAGGGAGAGATGTGCACTATCCCGACATGGCGGTGAAGAAGGGAACTCCCACGCAAATGTTTCACGGGACTGCCTGCCTGATGCTGCCATCAGATGGAGGCTGAGACGGGGTTGCCCCCACGCACGCACGGCGCGCCATGTTTCGGTATTCACGAAATTTCGGTACGCCCGAAGATGATGACAGCGCTGCACGGGCTCTGATGGCTCAAACATGTGGAGGATAAAATTCATGATAAGTAGACAGGTTGGTTTTGATTACGTGCAGACGCGTGTGCGCGGGAATATGACAGCAGTGGGACTGATGATAACAGAGAAATGTCACTTGGTGGCGGCAAATCATCAGGATTTGTGCAAACTGAGATACTCAAACTGGTAGTATAGTAGAGCAGCAACGACTAATCAATTATTAATCGACTTTTAAATTAATCACCAACTATTTGATAGTCAATTAATCGTTTTGAGTCATTTTAATAGAACAATGCCCAAATTAAGCCGCTTAAATTTGAATATTTTCTGGTTTCTTTGCTTCTCCTGACAGTAAACTGAATATCTTTGGGTTATGGACAAAACAAGACATTTGAGGACATAAACTTGGTCTTTTTTAAACATTGATCAACATTTTTCACCATTTTCTGACATTTTATGGACCAAACCATTGGACCATTTTGGACCAATAAAGAAAATGATTTAAAGACTAATCGACAATGAAGATAATCGTTAGTTGCAGCTTTATAATATTATAGGGCTGCAACTAACAATTTAGTTTAGTGCGGTATTCAGGTGTATAGTGATGTGACCCAATTTTGCCTTTTCATTTTCTGATGATTACATTTCACACACACTCACACACAAAAATACTTGACAGACAAACAGTTCAAACTTGCCTGCTGCAAAATGAAAACTTTAATTTACAGGGGAGACTTGGGACAGTTGCAACACTTCTTGCGTTTCTTGCGTTGACCAGACGTACTGAACAATTCAAGACAGTCCCTGTGCCATGTCAGGCAAGTAAATCTGTCAACTCACTTGCCTGCCTGGCAAGTGGAAAAAATAATTAAACTGTTATTTTGATAATCGACTCATCAGGTAAGTAAATTTTCATGCAAAATGTCAGAAAATGCTGTTTTCAGCCTTTAAATATTGAGGCTTCCTGCTTTCCCCTGAATATCTGAGTATCTTTGGGTTTTGGTTTGACAAAATGAGATATTTAAAGTCATCACCTTGGATCTGGAAAACTGGGATGCACATTTTTCACTGTTGAAAAACTGTTCTGACATTTCTTAGACATTGCAGCCCTAGATTAAACATTGACAATTACATTTTGTCTTTGTTGTTATTTGATCAATAAGTAAAACAATTTGTACAGGGGCTCCTAAAAAAGAAGTTTGGGTAAGTAGATTTTCTGTCTCTGCCTGACCGGGCAAGTGAAAAAAACAAAACAAAAAAACTGTTATAGTAAGTAACATGAACAACATATGAATCTGTGAAAATATTTTGTTCAAATTACTTAGATGGACTGTTTTTAGTTATTAAAATGTCCTGTTCGGTTTTGTAAAATATGAAAGTATTACTGATGTGTATATTGTATATTGCACTGATTAGGCAATCATAAATAAGACTGTTAATGTCGTTCGACTAGTTTAAGTCAGATTACAGAGAGTATGAGCAGTACGAGTATCATCATTCTCGAATGTTTCTGATTTGAGGAATAAGACTTGTTGCAACTGTCCCCTGTTACAACCCTCCCCAGTCTACCCTATGATTTTAAAATAATTTGTTAATTAAATCTATGGACTAAATTTTGTTTCAGTGACCTCTATTAGGTGCATGGGAATTTTAATCCGCAAATATTTATAGCTGTTTACAACTGCGCTTAATATTAATTCCTGAGTGTTGACCGTAAGGCAAATGCCTGCCCACACTGGTGCCATGTCACTCTTCATTCAACCAACCACGAGAGAGACACAACTCTGTACTTTATTCATATTCATAGATGTCCCACCTTTAATCTGGGGAAATTTTACACAAACTACACTTATAACCCTTCATTTATTTTATTTAAACAGATCAGTACTGATTTTGAACATCATATCAATGTGAGAAAATAAGATAGAATTTGTACAAAATGTATACAATAAAAAAAACTGCTAGAAACAAGTCACAGTTTAAAATGAGGAAGAATTTAAGGATTATGAACACAACTCAAAACCTGGAGAAATATTTTGAGTCAGTCATGTTGAGAGATGATGTCTGTAAAGACACCCAGAGAGCAGAGAGCCCTGTTGCAGTTCCTACTGACCACCAGTAGAGGCAGGTTTACTGTCTGCTCAGCAATACAGCCTTATTATTATTTTAATGTTTATGGAATACATTAATTGCTCATTCAGATAAAGAATTTCATCAGTCGTTAACATTGATACAAACAGGTTTATTTTATAACTAGCTTATTTGTTTTAGTTTCTTTTGCACAACAGAGCTGCATATGCCAACATTTTTTTCAGTGTCATTAAAATGCTAAATTAATGCTGCTAATGGAAATACTGACAAAATATTTACATTTTAATTAAAAATAAATTTGTATATAATCTGTTATCTCTCCAGCAAATGATTCAAACCAAGCAGTCAGTGTGTAGAATCAGATATGAAATGTTTCTAGCATGCATTTATCTCAGCTTTCATGACTCATAATTTTTTTTATATGTAAGTAAATGTTTCATCACCTTATTTCCTAATAATATTGTCTGAGAAATATATGGCTTACTGCTTGACTGAATCAGAGTCTTTATCATCATTAGATTAATCGCTATATAAACAACAGTCGTGACCACTGGTTGGAAACATGACAATGACTCATTTCCGTGCTTGTGATGCTCGGTGGCTTTTCATCTTCATCACTGCTCCTGGCAATAAAAGGTTTGCTCACACTGCTGCTCTTGTTTGCTCTGCTTTGAAAAATTTGGTACGGACAGGGTGTTTTTAGTAGTATTTCATTCTTGCTTGGTTTCTCTTTTCCCCCTGCTCTTAGTTTTTTTTTTTTCTTTCTTTTTTTTTTGGTTATCAAAATGCATATAGGAATCTCTGCTCACAGTCAGTGTGACACAGTGACACAGGGATCATACCTTAGGAGATGTGCAGGACAAAAGCTGGGACAAACTCACATGCAGAAAATTACGCACATTAGTGCTGGTACCTGTTTAGTTTTAGTATAACAGTGAATGAAGGCAGTTCTGTGTCCTTGGTTCGAAATGATGCATTGCTGGCATTCTGAATTAATGCAGTGTTAATACGCTGTAGGCCTACATCACTGCTGTGTTCAGATTTCAACAAAATAAACCCAAGTAAACAGATCCCAAAGGTACAATGCTGCACACTTTCGGGAGGAAACATACTGTTAAACAAGATGCAAATTGGCACCAGATGTTTACCCCAGGTGATCAACAGCAGGATAGTTGGTTTGATTTTTTGGGAGTCTAAGAAACACGACACTTATGCAGTGCAGTGCAAAAAACAAAAAACAAAAAAGTGCTCATTAAAGTATAAGTGTACTATACTATAAGAATAATGAGTATGGTATGTAATGGTTTTGGATTTTTTCAAATTTATTTTGGTGCTTTGAGCACCACAGGATGTGTGCCATTTAGTCTCATTATATTGGAGAGGAGGCAGAAATCTCTGCAGCCAGTATCTGCAACACTCTGTGGCTCACACACACACACACAAAAAAAATCTAGATGGATAAACAACACTACAGGCCTGTGGAAAAATATGTATTTTTGATTTTGGGGTGAACTGTCCCTTTGAATTAAGTTTCTAAAGAAATGTGATCAGCATAATAGCAGACTTCCCAGTGTGCATTTTATGAAAACTGAAAACCCAATGAACCATGTTGAATGTTAGTATTGAATGCAGTCCATAGCACATTACACTGGGAGCAGTTTCACACATTGTCTTTGTGCCAGTGTTGGAACAAAGTAGCTCCAACAGGAGCAGCTGCAGCTGAAAAGGTTGTACCAACTTTTCAAACTGAGAAAATGTAAAAGGAAATCAAATTTGTTTGTTATATTTGTCAGCATACCTGAAGAGTTGTTAGTTCAACTTCATATCTTAAGCTTGTTGAGCATCATTTCTCAAGTACAAATGAATTAATACCAATTCTATTTGACTATAAAAGTTTATCGGTTTCAAATCATTATTAAATTACCTCAAAACCTCAAATTACTTCTTTTCAAATTTGCAAACTTAAAATTTTACGGCAGCCCAGCCACTAACTTTTTTAAGTTGAAACAATATTTTTATTTTTTGCAGTGCAGCATTTGAATTGCCCCTCGGGGATAAATAAAGTTTTTTGAATTGAATTGAATTGAATTGAATTTCTGCAGCTTTATAACATTTTGAATCATGAGCGCTGATGTCCATCTCTGGCTGAGGCAAAGTTTTAGTTGGTCAAATCACTTTACATTAGTTTTATTTATAACCAAAACTTTGCAGACCAATTTCTTACGAACATATAAAAGAACATCACTGAACATTGCTCTTCAGAAGCAGCATAGGGCAAATACTGCTTTAGCAATCACTGAGTTTTTTTTTTGCAGCAATTTTCACAGACAGCTTCTGTGAGGACTCGCCACTAGATGGGGCCCTAATCCTGATTTTAACTGCAACAGCAGCAACAGCTGGTCGGCTGGTACTGCTACAGGAGGGGCACTGTTTGCTTCTTAACATTTAGAGACATGATAATTTCAGAAAGCAATGACACTATGTATTTGGTGGTGCAAGCTAAACAGTTGTTGATGTAATTTTGTCATGCTTTTTGTCCTCATACTGTCAGTCAAGACAATAGAGCCACTTGCTTCCTGACAGATGAGGCTGAGCATGTGATTAGTGGCAGGATGAGTAATAAATCTCTAGTAATGGAGCCAGTGTTGCTCATCAGGCAAGCGGGTCTCTGCAGCGAGGAGCCATGAGGCTCACACAAGGCGTGACTGAATTAGGCTTGTTCAGTGAGACGAGAAGACACATCACAAAATCTCTAACACTTTGGAGACTCAATTGATAGCAGAGTGGCCAATACTCATCCTAGGGGCGCATTGTATGTCCTTGAAGTTGCCAATATTGCTTGGAGAGCTAAACCAGAGAGCGGTGATGAAAATAGAAGGAAACTACTCTAGATTTTGTGCTGCTGCTTTGGGGCCGTATTACAGAAACTTCCTTGCAGATCCTATCTTAATTGTTTAGTAACCATGGCAATTAGGGTTAGGACCTGATTTAGGAAAAAAGACATTACAGATGTTCCTAAGTAAATGGCTGTGTCTGAAATCACTCACTACTCACTGTATAGTCCACTACATAGTGAGTTCTCCATTTTGCTGTCCAAATATATATCGAGAGTTACTATACCCTATATAGTGGACTAAAGTAGTGTACAACTGATTGTCACAAACCGAGCACTATATCTCATAAAGCATTCTGCTGAAATAAAAATGATAGCAATGATATAATTGACTACATAAGTGAGCTCACTATACAGTCCTCTGCATAAAAATCCCTTGGGAGTCGTGAATGAATGGTTTCAGAGACACAATGTTCCTGTCCTAACTTAATACAGGAAATGTATATAAAACCTACACAAGCATACTAACTTCCAAAATCTTAAATTAACTTTCTTAACTTTAGAATAACTGTTAAGCTGTCCTAATTTTCACTTTTGCAGTTGTAGCAGTAGGTAACTATACTAACTGGCTAACGGTAGGTCGTATTTGCCAACAGTGGCTAATGATAAAGTTAACAGAAAATAACAGTAGTTTTAGCTGATAATAGCTAACCGTAGTATGGCAACAACAGCTAATGTTAGAAAACAGTAGCTAATGGTAGAGTTATCTTACTGTAGCTAATGGCAGTGTTTTTCCTACAGGAGCTAATGGTAATGTCAGCTAACAGTTGCTAGCGGTGGTATGACAACAGCAGCTAGGGTTAGCTAACAATAGCTTATTATAGTGTTATCTTACAGTGGCTAATGGTAGTGTCCACTAACAGTCACTCACAATAGTGTTTGCTAACTTGTTTAATCCATATGGCTGCTCTTATTGCTTTTGTACAATGAATACCGAATATGGCAGTGCATTGTTGTTCATTTTCTCAAAAGAAGAGACCTAAAAATTGTGAGGTGATGTTGGAGTGAGTATTTAGGATATCCTAACCTGAGATAAGATAGGATCAAGTAAGATAAGATATTTCTGAAGTTAGTTAGGAACTGCTTCTCTTCCTATCGTAATACTTTAGACAGGATTTTTTTTCTCATATGGACCTTTTCTCAGATGAGTGCTGAGACCAAAATGAACAATATTCTTGAGGCATATTTTAATATGCATAATACACAAAAAGGACTGACTGCCAAGTCTGATTTACTGCCTTAAAAAGCCTTGCATTGCCTTAAAATGACATGTTCTTGGAAGTGACTAACTGACAGTCACGTGTACAGAGGAAAAGTGTGCAAACCAAATTTTAAATGAGATTTACTTTATGAAAAAATGTGGTTCTCAAGTGGAGAGTGTTTCTGTAGTGGCAATGACCTGTTGGCAGCTACATTTGTTGACCCCTCCTTTAAATACTGTTGTTGCTGGCATGCTGTGCTGGCACAACGGTAGGAGAAAACAGCACTAAGAAATGGCCTATTCCAGCATTATATACTGAAGCTTATCCAGCTGTAAGTTCCCACATAATTAACTCACAGTTACTTACTCGCAGTCCCATCAGCAGCACAAACCATTAATTAAATCACAAGCCATGTTGTATGTGATTCAATTACATCATAAGCAAAATGTCTTGGCTCATAATAGTAACAACTCACAAGTGTATTGAGCACGAATACATTAATCTTGTGTGCTTATGTGCTTATCTGTCTAATGGCAGAAAGTCACTGGGTTCCACAGAATAAGAATCTCATTACTTTGGTAAGTAGGTCTAAATCTGGAGTACAACCATAAATACACAAATGATTTAGTAAGATGATTTTATTAAGCAATCTCCTTTGGATCCGCTAATTTTGTTAAAGGAATAGTTGGACTTTTTGTGAAATAATCTTATTCCAACATGTTCTCATTCCAGGTTGTCTTCCACTGATGCTGCTTTGTCACACTCCTCAGCATCTCATGACTGATTGAAAAGATAACCTTACACGTTTGCAGTTTAGACACCAAAAGCACTTGGTTAAGTTTACGAAAAGATGGGTTGTGGGTTAAAAATAGATTGTTGCGTTGCATTGTGTAAGTGAAGCAAATCATTATATGAAAGTCACATGATGCCCCTAACGTGACATACGTAGTCTTATGCACAGTCACAGATGGTAGTATTTTGGGTAGGTTGAGAAACAAAACTACTCACGTAGGTTTAGGATAAGTCCATGTTTGGCGTTACAACAAGTGGGCCTATGCCAAGTTACGTTGTGATGTTACGTTGTGATGTTACATGACATACATCACATGATGTCACTGAAGCGACTCACAAGATGAAAACCTGAGTGAAAGCCCTTTGTTTGTTTGTGCCATCCATCCACCCACCTCTTCCTCCTCCATGCGGTGTGCAAAGCCTGGTGTGTCTCATACAGTCGCAGATGGATTTACATTGAAGTCACTTAAAAGCCTGGTGCTTCTCAGCTGCTAACCTTCTATGTCTGTGTGAGTTGCCGTGGGGTGTGATAAAATGTTAGGATCTGACAAGCTGGAAATCAGAATGGGCTGGAACGACGCACACTTCTTTGCTATTGGTCAAGACTGCATCTTCATTGGTCAAAGTATACCAAAGTTGAACTCCACATAAGCGAAGATGCAAATTTTACGCTTACCTTTAATAAACCTTTGATTTCACATGGGCCATGAACCTTTGTCTCCTGGGTGGAAGTGTTTGTTTGAGCCAACAATCCATCCACCTCCTCCATGTGCAGACTATCTCCCTCTTTATATTTATCTCCCTAGTGCGTCTCATACAGCTGCAGATAGGTTAACATTGAAATCACTTGTGTATCTGTATGAGTCGCAGAGGAACGGTGATGGAACGTCGGTATCTGACGAGTTGGGAATGGAACGAGCTGGAACAACACACATAGGTCTTTGCTCTTGGTTGAGACTACAACTTTGTTGGTCAAAGTTCACCAAAGTTGAACTCCATTTGACGTGAAGATGAAAAGTTGCGCATTTGTGACCATAAAACTTGGTTTCATGCGACCCCAGCCTTCGGGGTAAAAGTCCTGTGTTTGTTTGAGCCATCCATCCACTGACTTTCTCACTTGTTAAGTACATTGAGGTCACTTGAAAGCCTGATGCGGTGCATATAGAGCTGCCTTGTAGGTTTGTATGAGTTGCAGCAGGGCATGACAAAGCACAGGTAATTGACAATTTAGGAATGAGAATGGACTGCTTAGTAGGTTTCTTCTTGAGAATTATGAGAAGATTTATGCCAATCTCATATCTGTGTATTATGGAACCAGAGCCTGGAGGCATTTAGCCTAGCTTATCATGGAAGTAATGAGAAGAGGAAAACATCAAGTCTGCCTGGCTCACTACGAGGCTCAAAAATATGCCTACCTGCACCTCTAAAGCTCGTTATAACACATTGTATCTCATTTGTTTAATCTGTACAGAAACAGAAATGTGAAAACAACACATTGTGGTTTTATGTGCTGGAACTATGTTTCTCCGGGCAGTGACTTCCTGGAGTTTGTGAAAAGAAACAGCAACTGGAACACGCTGCTCCAGCAGCTGGTAAATCTTGGTGACAGATGATCTATGGTATTCTTTGGGAAGTGACATCACCTGGCACCAAAGAAGAGCCAAGAGGAGAGAGCGAGAACCTCATTTCTTGCCAGCAGATGTCATGTTTCAAACACACAGTGTTTGGGGTAACATGGGTTAATTTTATAAATGCAATTGTGTTATTTATAATATGATTAAACAGCAGTTCCACATGACTCAAAAAGTTCAGCAACAAGACAACAAACAAATTAAATCATCATAATTTTATAGATAAATACATGGAGCTAAATGTGGGGATGGCCTGATGGTGTATATTGACACAGATACGGGTTAGAGGTTAAAGACTGATGATTTCTGTTTGTGCTGCTGAACAATGAGAACAAAAAGGAAATTTGTAAGCTGTGAGAGAAAAAAACTGGCAGAGTAAGTAGCCAGCCTCTCAGAAATAAGGGGGGGATGTTGAAAGTGTGTTACAGTGATCATTTGGAGAGTGTACAGGGCTTGCAACATTCCTCAGTGCTGGAGAAAGCTGATGTTCACGTCTCGCCCTGCTCCCATCATCCCTTACGTACCTCTTTTTGGGCCGTCTGCGGGGGCTTTCCTACGGTGCTGGTCATGTGTGCAGCTGGGGATGGAGGCCATGCAACGCTAATCCTCCTCCCCGGCTCAGGAAAGTACCCTGCCTCCCTGTGCAGAACGAAAACAACAAAGAGCTGAGTGTGGCTGCAGCCTCCGGGGTTCAGTGCACCCACCAGAACATGTCCAAGAGTCACAGCTTGCTGCTTCCTCCTACCCATCTATCCATGCATGACTCTCCTCCTCTCTCACGCTTTTTCTCTTTGACCCTCTTTTCAACCTCTGAAAGACACGTATGATTGCAGACGACAATGTAATATTTCTCCGCTTCTTACCAGAGATAGAGGACTCTAGAAGGTCAAAAGGGAGGACACAGAACGCTACAAAAGAGCAGAAGAATGTGTCATGGTGGGTTTTATGGAGGAAAAATTAGTCTTGTTTGTGTTACATAATTCCATGTGACTTTATAATTGCAGTGAAGTAGTCAACAGCCCTGAATGGAAACATATGGAATATGTACAAACATGAAGCTCTAATTAATGTCCCCAAAATTAAAAATGAAAGAGCTTAAAGAAAGAGACAAAAAAAAAGAGATTCAGGAATTTTCAGGTATCTATACTTCTGTTAGCTGTTAATTTGTACACTTTAGTGTGTCCATCAGTGCATATCACACATGGCAGACATAACGAGATATGAAATGTATGTAAGTAGACAAAAGATGTAAGATGTAACAAGTTGAAAAACAAAATAAAAGACATAACAAGACCAACATCAATGTAGATAGAAGGGAAAGAAGCAACAACAAAAATGATGTAACAAGATGAAAAACAACTTAAAGGATGTAACAGACAGAGGGCGAGTTTTTACTTTTATACTTTACATGTTTCAGCCTGTACTTTTTCAGTTTTACTTGAGTAAAGAAGCTGGACATGACACATAAAATGTAACAAGACTAAACAGACATAACAAGACGGAAAAGACGTAACAAGACAAAAAAACGACATAAAAAACTTAAAAGACTAAGAAATTGCCAGATGCCAGATGATGAATCCTACTGACTTTGGTGATCCCCTGACACTTCCTCAAGTGC
>JAJHUR010072354.1:0-21244 GCA_027495735.1 Lutjanus campechanus | reverse complement strand
GGGTAGCAGCCTCATCCAGTACAATGGCAGTGAAAGGTGACCACGGATAAAACGTTAAAAATAGCACACAAAACAAACACAAAATGTCTCCATCCTCGCGAGACTTCGGCATGTGCGGCCATTAGGATATATACGAAGTCTCGCAAGATCGATGCCATGTTTACATCTTACCGGCTACAGTGCTACAGCTGATATTTCAGCTAAAAACATGGCGTGAATGGCGTTTTTTGCGGTTAATTTTTAATGTCGTGGCTTGCAGACACTTGGATTACACCACACAAGCAAGATGGAGACATTTTGTATTTGTTTTGTGTGCTATTTTTAACGTTTTTTCCATGGCCACCATTCACTGCCATTGTACTGGATGAGGCTGCTACCCTGTTTCTCCTAAAACTCCAGGACTGTTTTGGAAATTGAAGATTTTCATCCACCGTCACATCGACATGGTGGTGAGTATATACCGAGTGGGTTAATCTCGCAAAGTGGAATATCGCTTTAATAAGGAAATAATAAACAGGACTTGGAGACACAGTGCAATCACCAGCATCAACAGCTTATTCTCATTTTCTCTCCCACATGTCAAAAACCGAACTTGGCCAATAAGTCCTGCCTTACAGCAACTCTGAGGGGACAAACTACCTCAAACACAAAGGAATTTTTTAATCGCAGTGTTACAATTAAATGAATGAACTCTGGAAATGTAGAAACCAAAGCTTTTCCTAATGAAAATACAACACAAAATTGAAAAAAATGGGGCTCCAAGTAGCAATTTAACTCCTGGTTCATTTACAAGTAATCTGTTGTTTATTTCTCCACTCAATCAACAGACCCTTTTAACAGCAGCCATATTGATATGAAATATTAGGATGAACACAGGTGTTACCAATGATACTAATTAAGTGTGCGCATGAAACCATCAGCAGTCACTGACAAGAGTTGATACTGTTATTTCAGCTGTGCTGCAATAAAAGTATTAAATCTAATCAGTGAGTGCTGATGGTTTCATGTGCACATTTGGAGTTTTTAAGATCGGCAACAGTCAGATACTAAAGACACTCGGGTTGAGCACGCCAGTTCTTTCCCTTACTAATTAAGTGTAACAGGGCCTTTCAAGTGAACCAACATGCATAATAGCAGCACCCTGACTCTGTCTGACCTGAATGGAATGGAACCTTAATTAGTATCATTGGTAACACCCGAGTTTATCCTGCTACTTCATGACATGATGGCTGCTGTGAAAAAGGTCTGTGAATCAGTAAAAATGTCAGAAAATAGTCAAAATGTCCATTACAATTACAGCTGATTGACTTTGAAAAAATATCTAAATGTGATTATTTTGAATGATATTGCAATTGCGATATGATTTTGGAAGGAATCCTCATTTTTACATCATTATTCTCATTTTCATTTAAAACATATTATTATGGTGTGATTTTTGCTGATTGATTTTGTAAAAAAAGATGTGTAGTTCAGGACATTTCTGCAGCATGGTATTTAATTTAAATGGTAGTTTGACACACATTTTGCATTTAGCACATATTGGACCTCCTGCGATTTGAAAAATCGCTGTGGGCTATATTGTGATTACAATAAAATTTTGATTAATTGTTCAGCCCTAATCACAATTTCCCAAAATCCAGCGTGATGCATCTAAATATGTTGTTTTGTCCAAACTCAAAGATGTTCAGTGTATGGTGATATAAAACAAAGAACAGGAGAATCCTCACAACTAACAAACTTAATAAATGACTTGAATAATTAATCAATGATCAAAATAGTCATGGATTATTGATTTTCAGTCTGACAGTTTTCTATACATACTGCAGTTTGATGTTTATACCCTGAAATCACCTTCGTCTTCTCTAAACACGCAACCCTCATTAGATCATTTCACTTGCCATGTTTCACATGCTCTTACACCAATTGGATCTGGGCGACGGCCAGCTGGAGATAATCCTGCAGTGACACAGCATTCCCACATTCCCCGGGTATCTGGCCTGAGGTCAACGCACCTGACCAGAGTGCCACACCAGGGGAAACGGTAAGGCTGATCACAGATCAGTGGGCTAACTTTGTCCTCCTCTGGCTACAGCGGCCACAGCGGCAGCATTAGGCACGAGTTAATTCTAACTGGGTGTCATCGCCGGATAGAGGAACTGCACGTAGCTCTCACTGCACGCTTCCGCCAAACATCTGAGTGGGTCATTACATTACAACGAGCAGAACATGCAGGGGATAATGAAGCTATGGGTTTGTCCCTGCCTGGCCTGGAGGATCCATACAACATACATGACTCTCATGAGCAGTGACTGACAGAGAGAGTGCCTTTTCTTTTTACAAGAGACAAAGAGGAGGGATTTTGTTTTGTCTTCTCACAGTGCCCTTCTTTTATCTGACAGGGTTATTTTCTCATCTGTTCATTGTTCATTCTAACAACACCTCGTCTCAGCACTCTGTATGCAGCCAAGGTGCTAATAACCAGCCAATTCTTTATTTATATTCCCTTTTCATTTACATCGCCAATGAAGTGACACCGAGCGTGAGGTAGAGTATGCTTGACCTGTTTTCATATGGAGGTCTCAGAAGCTCAGAGACTCCGTCCTTTACGCAGGAATAATGACTTTACCGCTCTTTCCCAATTTGGAGAGATCCTTTTGGGCTTGTTTTCTTTCACCCAAATACTTATTCAGTCCTATTTGGAAAGGCAAGAAGCAGGGATTTTTTTCTAATGGAGCCAAATAATAAAAACTTTAAGGCATATTCACCTACAGTCATTTACATACATTTTGTACAATTATTTAAATCAAAGGCAGTTGACTCTGGCCATTTTAAAATGAAGCCTATTAGAAACAAAGTAATGACAGCAAGATGCAACAGTATATTTGTTAAACTTATTTACTGTGCTTTAGGGAGAGACTGATTATCACCCTGGCTGAAAATCGTATCCAGTATTCATAATTTTTATGATTATCTGAATCTGTGTTGGTTTTTTTTATCTGACTGATGATAAGATAAATTAATGTATAACTGTGCCACCTTAGCTCTGATGCTGCCACTTGTAGTTGTACCATTCTGGGGTCTCATTCACCAAATCCTTCATCTGATTGGTTGAATGTTGAAAAGTTCTATTGTAATTAAACACGTTTAAAGGGATTTTAACAGTTTTGTGTTGGAATTTGTTATTCTAAACTTTAAACACCAAGATTTAAATCTTTACTACAATTTACATTTGCTCCAAATGTTGGTTATTGGTTTCATTGAATAACTGTATCTGTATCACCCCTGAAAAAAAAACAGGGCTGCTGTGGTTACAATGTCTAATCTGGATGTAAGAGAAACAAATTATCGTTTTATTAAGGTGCATAAATTCAACTCAGATTCATGTTGTTTGCTGTACAAACCAATCAACTCAGCACTGAGAGAACACCACACCAGACTCTATTTAAACATTTAACAATTTAATCTTCCTTTGTTTACCCAGAAATGTACATAGCAAGTACAGCTTAACATTACACTTTCTTATATAAACACTGAATACTAGCAAATCGGCTAAGATGTGAATCATCAAGGACCATATATTTTAATGAAATACCAAAACTTTTATTCCTTTTCATACAGTTCTCAACTGCCCACTGAGGGAAAGGACCGAGTCAACACCAGGGGCATGGAGCATAAAAGTTTGGTTATTATTTAAATACACGTTTCACTGTGTCATAGCTAGATGCCGAATTGTAGAATTACTTTAGACAAACTGTTTAGTGTTTAATTTATGTTGTCTGCCATATGTACCGTTAGGAAATGCCACAATGTTTTTAAGTTTGCAGATTTTGAAATACGATTTGGCGACTGGCTCGTATTCTACCAAGGCGAACATATCAAACTAACCCTTCTGTATACAATAAAGAATCAACAGGCGAGAAACAAAAAAATACAAATACAAGTGACCATGTCAGCATGCTTCTGTTTTTGCAAAATAGATGTTAAAATTTAACACATTACGTTAACATATGAAGGGCACTGCTGTAGGGCAACGATATGCAAAGTAACCTTTTGTATCACAGCGAGGAAAGCAAAGGGTCGGCGAAATGAACGCATTAGCCTAGCTTTGTCGAGAAAAACAGCAGCATTTTATAATACCAAAGGTGTATTTAAGCATACACTTTGACAACAACCAAGTCGTTTTAACATTCGGCCGTATAAACTGGCCGCAAAGCGTTGAAGAATAGCAGTGTTGTGAGCGGCGGTTCAGTGGGGGAAGGGGGATGGATGCTGGAGCCAGGCTTCGGCGGCCTGTCGCCGCTTCAGCCCTCTTCAGCAACAGTCTGAACAAAACCCCAGCTTCTTTTTCTTTCTATATTCTGCACAACATTCATAAACATACAGGTCCGTATCCACCGGCAGACCGGGTGCTGACTTACCGGACGGGTTGACCGCGGCGGGAGTTGCCATGTTCCCTCGGTGGAGAAAAATAACAAAACGGCAGCGATGGAGATGACGCACAATACGGGCAGAGAGCACAGAGCCCCCGTGAGAGACCGTCTAAACTCCGCTGGATTGGCACGCGAGGCTCGGTCGGTCCAACCGCCTCACATCCGCTAACCCGGAGGAAAACTAATCTGGATTCAAACGGCTAACAAAAGCCTCTTTCTGTGCCGAATATATGAGTATAGTGTATGTTTAATGAAAATTTTCTCCAAAGACCAGACTTAATAAAATGCAAGATGTCTGAATGGTAGCACCGCGAGATTTTAGGCTTGCTTGAATAAATTAATGTTATACAGTGTGACTGGTGCAGTGATGGATGTAATGTGGGCTAAATATGTATGGTGTTTCCAATGTGATGCTACATAGTGATTTAAGTTTGGTTGGCTTGTTTGTTTGGTTGTTGTTTTTTGTTTTGTTTTTTTTTTAGATATTTTCACTTTTTTTAAAAGGTATTATCTGCAAAATGTGCTCAAATTATGAAAAGTAAAAGTAGTCATTGTACAATAAAATGGTCCCTGACATTGTTTCATTATTATATATGGTGTTTTGGGGATTAATTTAACTGCTGGAGATGTTTAAGGTTGAGCTCATTTTAACTACTTTATGGACTGTTGAGTAGTTTAATCTACAGCCAGTGTTTCCAGATCAGTTTGTTGTTTTTCCAGCCCAAGAAATGCACAAAATCCACTCAAACTGATGACAAAAAAATGAACAATACAAAGAAATTCATAAATAGCCATATTATTGTGGCTCATAATGGGCTAGAATGCAAATAGGAGGCTACAGTGCAACTATAAGACTTTTTTCCATTTCTGCCTTTTGCCTTGAAAATAAAGAAAAAAATAAAGGGACAGAGCAAATAACATGAAATAATAGGTTTTATCTACCTTGGTAAACTGCAACAAGCCGTGATAGTGTCCTCCCACACACACATGCATTAGGAGGGAAAGAGAGGTACACACAATCCCATGCTATCAGACAGCCAAACAAATAATGACATTGTAGTGTTGCAAGAGGTTTCTGTTATCATAAATATACAGATTTGATAGCTGCAGATTTCCTCTCAGCAGAATAAGTAAGATTTATGTCATATCAACTTATGTACTTATGTGTTGAGTGACTGGGTGTGTTTGCATAACTAAGGAATACAGTATATGAATATATTTTTAATATACTGTCATGCTTAATGTATTAAAACCTGTAAAAACCAGCCCAACTCATGGTAAACCAGCTCAAATAATGTCCATGCGCCCTAACTTGCACAATGCAACCCAAAACAGCACAACTGGGTAGACCCCCTGCCAATCTTGCCACATTGTTTACAGCTGGACATCACATTCTACAACAGAGGTTCCTAAACTGGGAGGCAGGCCCTCCTGGGGGGGTGTAGAGCCATTGCAGGGGGGGCGTGGATGACAAGGGGAGAAATGTATGAAACAATGTTGGCTTTTTTGGCTCCTGAGGGGGCACCTGGCAGAAAAAGTGTGGGAACCACTGTTTTACTAACTGTATCCCTAAAAAGTCAACTTTTCATGGTGTCAGGTGAACAGCTCTGTCTCTGTGTTTGTGAGGATGCATTTTTCCAGTTGACGGAAGAGGGTTTTTAACACTTAGAATGCATATTAAAAGGGATAGTTCATCCAAAAATGAACATTCAGTCATTATCTACTCACCCTCATGCTGACTGAGGGTCAGGTTTATTTTGTTAGTCTGTAAAACACTGCTGAAGTTTCACAGAAGCAGAATCTGCCAAACAATGTCGGTGAATGTGACAAGTTTTCAAACGTAAAAAACAACTGGAAAAAAACACTTGCCTCCATGCTGCTTGTCTGACATGATCCAAGTGTCCTAAAGCCCTGACATGCTGTTTGCACACTGTCAGACCACACACACCCAGTTCAGACAGTGTGCATGCGAACGTGACTCCAAACTAAAGATCTACAGTGAAGATTCAGGTTGAAAACATGCTGTAAATAATGTTTTTTTTAGTCAACCTGGTATGTCAGGGCTTTAGGAGACTTGGATTACACCAGACGAGCAGTATGGAGGCACTTTATGTTTTTATTCTGTTTTTTCTTTACATTTGAAAACTGGTCACCATTCACTTCCATTGTTTGGGAGATTCTGCATCACTGTTTTCCTGTGAAAATCCAGCAGTGTTTTGTGGACTAAAAAACTAAACCTGACCTTCAATCAGCATGAGGGTGAATAAATAATGACAAAATTTTCATTTTGGGGGGAACTATCCCTTTAACATGCAAGGACTACTGCCTGAGACCAAGAATAAATGAAGGTAAGAAACAACCATCACATGAAAATGTATTTCTTATGACATTATTAGTCATGTAATCAATGTCATGAAAAAAGAGGTAATTAAAGCCTTATTCGCACGGGATTAGTATTACCTGGGGACGTCTGGTAATTTGTAAACTACCCCCCCACCTCTGTGTTTCTTGTGGCGCATTCGCACAGGATAAGCAAAGTCTGCATATTACTCGAATTTACTGACATTAAGGCCCGGATACCGGAAAAAGATAGAAAACGGCGCGCAGTAAAAAGAACAAACACCGCCCAATCACTGAGATGCAGATTCGCACGGGACTATTTATCACGGGACGTCTGTTTGGCAAAATATGTATGTAATTTGCGGTGGAATTTTTACTTTACAAATTACAGACATGGCGCATTCGCACGGGATTAAGATCACAGGCATCCTCCACTATTATTACAAATTACCAGAAGTTCCCAGGTAATACTAATCCCGTGCGAATAGGTTATAAGTTAAATTTGCCTATTGTGTAAAATGAAAACAAACAGAGCACATGAGGAAATCTGTGTCTGTCTCCTTTAAAGTGCCTGACAGAGTTAGTCCTACCCACCTAGGACCCATTGCAAAATTAACTCAATCAATAAATAGTTCCATCTATTAAAACTGCATATAGGCAGAATTGGGTGCCTTTAACTGGGGTCCCCCAGGACTCTGATACATTGGTATTTTTAAAGAGCACTAATTAAAACAGAAACAGAAAACGGTGATATGAAGTCATTACCCACCTAACACCTGACATCATTTCAACATCGTCTTTTGGGCTAAATCTGGTTGGTGTGTCATGGCCTTTAATTTGGCCTAAATAGAGGCTGAAAGTTGTAACTGTCCTATTTGGTTGAAATTTAGTTCAAAAATACCGGCTGAAAATTGAGCCTTGTTTAATCCATCTGATTTGGTACGAAAATATAACCCAAAAATAGACATACAGCAATAAACAACCAGATGTAAACACACAAACAAAATCAAACATTTCTCAGACAACCAGCAAAGCCATTTTTTCAACCTCTTTTAAAACCAAATTTTGCTGAGTGGGTAGAAACAAATTGACTGACAAAGTCATGAAAACTCGGAGTGATAGAATAAAACTTACTGTGAGATAGGATCAAAAATATACCTCTGGAGTCAGTGGGTAGCTCAGTCTGTAGGATTAAGGTTAAAGTTTATTTAGTTTAAGAAGCAGAAGAATTTCTCAACCCACAGGAACACTTAATCTTTATGTTTATCAGAAAACTCTAATTCACTACCATCACATTTGGAGATACGTGTTTTTCTATGCGCTGAAAGGTGTTGGAAAAATGCAATCTGTAAAGTAATTAGTTGCTAAAACTGTCAGACAAATGTAGTGGAGTAAAAAGTAGAATATTTTGCTTGTGAGATGTAGTGGAGTAGAAGTATAATGTTGCATAAAATGGAAACTTTTATATTCCACCACTGCTGGTTGAGGACCTCCGTCTTTACCACCACTGGTGAGCTGGTGGAGCAGTGTTGATTAGCTCCTCATCAGCAGCAACACTCAGTCAGTCTTAAAAGAGCCTAAATGTTCAAATAAGCCCCACCTGTAGATGTCATCTTAAATGATAATCTGTGTGTACATAAATGCATGTTACAATATGCGTACATACAATTGGAAGTCAAGTACCAGTTTCTGTACTTTTACCACTGGTGGATGAATTATTCCTTTTTCATAAATAAAAGTACCGTGCTGTAGAAGTACTCTGTTACAAGTAAAAATCCTGCATTGAAAACATTAAGTATATCAGCACAATCAGGAAAATGTACTTAAAGTAAAAGTACTCAATGTAGAAAAATGTGGCTTTTAACTGTTATATGATAGTATATGATATTATTAGATTATTATGACTTGTGCATTAATGTAAAAGTTGAATTATTTTCATTATGGATTAATCTGCTGAGTATTGATTCAGTATTTGGATTGTGAAAAATTTGAAATGTCATCACAGTGACCTTAAGTGAGCCCTTCACAGAGCTTGTTTGGACCAAATGACAGTCCTCAAAATGATTACAAAATACATTAAAATCATTCAAATAGTTTAACAGAAAAACAGAAAATTGTCACATTTGTGAAGCTGAAATCATAAAATGTTTTTGCATGAAAAGTACGGCAGTTAAATTTGTAACAAAACATTATATTTTGTAAGCTCTTTGTATGTTTTGTGTGCAAGAATCTTTATTTAAAAAGTAACTAGTAACTAAAGCTGTCAGACAAATGTAGTGAAGTAAAAACTGCAGTGAATGTAGTGAGGTAAAAGTACAATATGGAAGTAGAAAGTGGCAAAGTACAAGTATCTCAAATTTGAACTTGACTACAGTACTTGGGTAAATGTACTTAGTTACATTCTCCCCCCAGGGTTTATACGTTCTACATAATGGATTTTTTTCAGGTGGAAGAAATTTTCAGATTATTAATTAATTAATTATTAAGTAAAAGTATGTCACATGATAAAAATACTCTGTCACTAGTAAAAGTCCTGCATTAGTAGCTCCAGATATTTTATCATGACGATGTACTTCAAGAATCAAAAGGTAAAGTACAAACTCTGCAGAATGAGTATGTCATTGATGTCGTTGCTATATTATTACATAATTTATTCCTTACTGATTCAATAACATGTAAGCAGTACTTTAATGTTGTAACAGGTTGAGGTGGAGCTTTTGGCTGGTTTAATGCATAAGAATGAATCATATTTTATGAGATCATCATATGTTTTGTATAAATCATAATATGTTATCATAACTCACAACTATAGCTGTCAAATAAATGTGGATATACGTCCTTCAGAAATGTATAGTGTAGAATTACAGGCTGGAAAATGGACAAACTCAAGGTCTGGTATCTTAATTGCACAGTGCTTGTATGAATGTTAGCAGCTTTCCACCACTGCGTTTTATTAATTGAGTAATAAACCATTTAATAATGCTTTATAAATTATCATTGAGAACAACTTCAGGAATATTGCAGTTATAAATTGCGCCAGTCTCAAAATAAATGCTTGTGGGCTTGACACTTTCTAATAAGCCATAAAGTCAGCAGTTATAGATGTTATTAATGGCTGATGAATGGATTTGGGTTCAGGTTCGTCTTCACAGGTTTTTTCAGGAGTGATCCACTAGAGGGTCCTCCAGAAGAAATAAAGAGTGTCCTTGTGGAGGATGAGCACCTGCCAGAGGAGATTTCCATAACATGTTCTTATAAACGGCTTAAAATATGTCTATACAGCATTAGTAGATCATCTATTAACCATCATTAAAGGTTTATGTACATGCAAGGTATGTGACTCCGGTTTTGATTCCTCTTGATGTACAAGAATAGACACAGACATACAGAACACAGACATTAAAACTGAACAAATAGGTAAACAATAGACAGAATAGACAGGACTTCTGTACATAATTATGTGAAAGATGTACATATAGATAGATAGAAAATCACCATTGACCAACAGCATGAATTAAAGTCTTCACACAAGTCAAGTGTTAGTTCTGTATTTATATTGTATTCTGTTTTTTGAGTTCCTTACCTATACTTGGCATCTGTTTGTATTGTCTTGTCTGTCTCTGATTTTTTAGATCAGCCTGCAAGGAGGCCTTGTGGCAAAAATTAGGCTCAGCTTCTGGTAAGTCACTGGTCCTCCCTCTCTTTGTGTCGTGCAGTAGCTGACTCAGGCTGGTTGAGGGGCGGGGGTGAAAAAAATTAAAAGGGCACCAGCTGTATGCTGCCGGGCACTGGCGTGGTGAGAGCCATGATTTATGGTGAAGCAGTCCCAAACCCTGGTTTAGATTGAAAGCGTTTTATCATGTGACTTAATTTGCAACTACTACACCTACTACAACTACTACATAAACTACAGACCTACCTTCGTTTCAGCTGCTTTCATGCTAAATATTATTATTATTATTATTATTATTATTATTATTATTAAATTATTGCAATCAAGTGGAATTCCCACAAATCATGTAGTAAGCCTTCAGCTTTTGGGACCCTGGGGTGACTAACATGTCGCTAACATGTTAGCAACATCTAGCAGACATAGCCCAGTGTCCAGAGTGTCCAGATGTCCTATTTTCTATGTTTTGTTGGCAATATGTTACTAATAATCAATTAATCATCAATAATTTATAAGATACCAAAAACTTTTTTTTCTTATTCTCGTTTTTCTGTTTTATTTAGTCTTTTTTTTTGTTTTTTTTTTTTGGTCTTTTTTAGTTTAAGTTAAACTTTTTAAAAAATATCTATGAATACATTTTCAATTGGTTAAATTCTCAACAGTGGCTAATCGATTAATAATTAATCATTAAAATCCTTACTCTAAAACTATGCTGTTGCAGTGTTTAGTTTTTCGCCCATATGTCCTAGTTTTCATTGGCCTGTTTGTGATCAGATCACCTTATTGGCTACAAAACTGCAGATGGGTACTTTGTACTCAATTATGATTTTAAAAGTAACTAAGTAGATTACATAGTTTAATAAATACTTAAGTAAGATTTAGTACAAGTACAGACTTGAAAATCTACTTATAAAAGTACTAGTACCCAAAAAACTGCTCAATTACAATTTCAATTTGAGAATTTGTAATTAGTTACTTGGTGACAAGTTTCATTTTTTTAAAAGGATGAATTATTCCCATAGAAAACATTACTTAAACAAGAGGAGATACTCAGTTTGCCGTTTTCAGCTGCAAATGACCCATTACAAGTTAGAGAACATACTGTGGACCCCCTCATACATGTGACATGGAATGATTTGATGTAGCCTTTTTTTTTTTTTACACTTCTTAAGTTTTGTGAAAGAACAACACAAGAGACATGTTTTAGAAAGATAATAGACATGAATTAAAAATGTCTGCACCATGTCAACACAGGATACCTGCAACATACATACAGACACATTGAGAGGTGTTTCACACACTGTATATGTAACCCTAATTACTGTACACATTACATTTTTAAGTTATTTTTATGTTAATTATGTGTTTCTTATTAAGATGTACAGTTCACAAACATCAACAACCAAGAAAAGAGGGTTACATTTAAAAAAAAATGCAGATTATAATAAAGACTATACAATAGAAATTATATAATATACAGTATATAAAATATAAATAATAGAAAATCTTAAATACGCCTAATTAAAAGACATAAAATGAACCATAATGGCCCTAGTCTATTGTGTTTGGAAGAGAAATTGTATGTAATGACTGTTTTCTAAAAGTCTGATCGTAAAATAAATGCAGGTTACAACAAACAAAAGCCTTTTGTAAATAAATAAATATTTTTAATATCACTTCAATGGATGAATCAGACAACTTTTTAAAGACCCCATGGCACAGTGCCACAGACCACTGGGGGTCCCCTGACCCTCTATTTGAGAACCACTTCTCTAGTGAGTATTTCAGGCAGCAGTATGGTGTATGTAGGGATTGAGGCAAAGCAAAGTGTGTGTGTCCATGGTAATAAAAGAGCACATCATCCAGGGCAACAGTGGGACTTTTACCAGTATTTGACAAGAATGGAGCTCTGTGGCACAGAAGAATAAGTTCAGGCTCTGGATACACTCAATTCATTTTGGGTCTTTTCATGGGATATGTTGTGAAAAATATAGAATATTGCCAGACTTATCCTTTAATGCAGGTTTAACCTTCACCCTAATTTAAGCTCATCATAATTTAGTCCCAAACTGAAAATATGATTCCAAACACATCCATGTAGAAGTAAAGATGCACAGGATGGGATCTGGTTATCTCTCCATTCTATAAGGATGTTTATTTTCAGATGCTTCAGAGTACACACACATGTTTCAGTGAGGTATCTCACAGCTCCATGGAGTTGGCAGTGAAGCAGATATGATGCCGTACACACTTGCTGCATCTTTCTTGTGGCAGCTGCACACACAGTGAGTGAGAGTGGAGCAGGAGGAGCAGAGATGTGTGCAGCACTCTGCTCTGCTCTGCTCTGTTTGTGGGGCTCAGTATGCAGAGAGGGGATGCAGCAGCCACCAGTGACTCTTCCCCCCCCACTCTTCATCCATCTGCCCCCTTCCTTCCATCTGCCCTCCCTCTATCCAGCCTTCCCATTAACTTGCCACCCTCCCTCGACTCCTCACCTGCCTCCCTCTCCTCCCTCTGTCTCGCAGCGGTTCCTCAGTGCAGACCGGGAGCCGTCCTACCTTCAGCAGCCGTGCAGGATGTGAGGGAAGCAGGTAAGAAGCCCTCAGATTCTTCTCTCTGGCTCGCTGCTTCTTTTTTCTTTTTTTCTTTCTTTCTTTCTTTCTGTCTTTCTTTCTTTCTCTGCACTGCACAGGCAACAGTTCTCCATTAGTCAGTGCATGGTGGGATACAGGCTGTGCTGGATGATTACAGTCACTGATGTTCTCAAGTGTCTGTGTGAGCATTTTCTGGTAGGCTATGACAAGTGAGTGCATAATGTCCAGATGTGCTTTGAGCTTATTAGATTAGTGCAGTTGAGTGTGGAATCAATAGTAGAAGTACTAACTGTGACTGTAATTTTGCTCTTCTGGGTTGGACTGGATCAGCCAACTGTGAGGGAGCTGATTTTTTCAGATTGGTATCTTCAGGCAACTTTCTGCTGATTGCTCGGTGCCACTTTACCTTGCGAGGCAGCTGGATTCGCAAGATCACACGAGAATCCATCTTGTGAGGCTTCAAGTTGTCTGTTTGTGTCCACAACAAAAGTGGTGCAGCCAATCAGCGTCCTAGGCGGGACTACTTGCAGCTACGGGTGTGGTTTTAGGTGTGTGGCGGCTCCTGAAGTGGTTAGCATAGATATTGTTATTGCAGTTTTTCTTCGTTGAAAGAAGAGCAAAGAACGACACTGAAGGCTTTTCTCCATGGAAAAAATGTCTTTGCTCTTCTCCCAACTGGCTCTGGCAAAAGAGTTTGATGTGACTGGTTGGAGTTAGCCCATGTTAGACATGATAGACTGATGGTTCGTCCAATCACCTGCAAAGTGTTATTTGAAAGTGCCTGCCCTTTTCCAAACAGTTTCTATGGACGACTTCTCAGATGGTTCTGTGGAACAAATCATACATTGTTTGTCATCGCCTTTTAGCTCTGTTTTGGTCTCCACCAACTCCCGAGAAAAATATCAAGCTCTTTAACACTTTTACAGTGTGTGCAGTGCATATGTCCAAGTTTGCATTCGATCCTTCCCATTAACTGTGCCCTTTGTCATCATGGTGATCTTCATCATGGTTTACATTGTGAAACAGTTGCAGTTTGGTTAGGCTTAGCCACCAAATCTACTTGCTTAGGTGTAAGAAAAGATCATGGTTTGGGTTAGAATAAGTTTACATAACGTACATTACAGTAGGTACAAAGGTTATCTTATGTTTAGTGCTGCATGATGTTGACTGACTATAACAACCAAGCGGTTAAAGGCAAATAAAAGGACAGCTAGAGCGGTCTGGTAAATTGAAAAGACAACACTTTTGACATATCGAGATATATATATTCAAAATCTAAGATGATATCTATAACCTTTCCTCACACCCATGTGCTGGCTTGGCTCAAAGGGTTGTCTTTTAATTCCAGATGAGCAGCTCAGGCCGAGTCGAGCAGCTGTAAAACGGTGCATAAATACTGAGCCTCCAATTAATTCTTCACAATAAAAGTCCTGTGTTAGTACATTATTCAAAATCTTTTATTATGAAGCAGCAAAACCAGATGTTTTTTTCATCAGCAGTAACTCGATACGACTCTGTACGGCTGAAAGCGAACATGACAGTAAAATACAGCAGATACCATAATGGAAAAACAGTTCAGTCATCTTAATCGTGACAAAGCCTCAGCTGTCCGTCATGGAGCCCCGTTTATAAAGCATCAAATAACTAATTAAAACCAAACTTATCAGAAAAATGAGACTGTGTACATACATTGATAAGCACTGCTTTCAATGACACAAACCATCTTTGGAAAATTGATTTGACGTGCACTTTCATTTTTTTCAGTCCCATCTGATAACAGGAGGGAGCTTTACTGCAACCAGCCACCAGGGGGAGATCGAGATGTTTTGGCAGTCATGACTCAGATCAGGCTCCAGAAAACAGTTGCTTCATAGAGTATGACTTTAATGAGTAACTGAGTGCACAAAGTGCTGGAATACAGTATTTAAATATATGCTTAATATATGCACTATATAAACGTAATCCCTTTCAATCATCAACTATGACCCACCAGAAGTGAGTGGTGGTGTCTGTATCTGCAGAGACTCTGCCTTCTGCCTGTATTCCCTCCTTCTGATTATCTCACTGCTCGGAACACTAACCAAAGCCAAAACGTTGGTATTTGCAAAATTGCAAAATTAGCACACTACATTCCACATTTAATTCACTGAGAACAAATGACACACCTGGCTTGTTCTTCTCATGCTGATATGAAGAGTTTGCCTGGGTTCAGTTTCCCTTCATTGCCACAATCTTTCATGCCTTCCTCCTTCAAACACAAGAGCCCAGGTCCAAACCCACATGTGGTGGCACTGACTCTGCTTTAGTCCTGAGCAAGGACTCAGACCAAAAACAGTCTGTGTTCGACTAACTCAGGGGGCTCAGGTCCCGGTGAGACAGTGACATACGAGTCCAGCTGAGGGAAAAAGATTAATGCATTCAAAGACTTATCAGACATCAAAACACTCACAACAGTTGGTGATACAGGATTTTTACAATTCTGGGAGATTATCACAGTGGCAACATTTTTATTTTCATTTTTTTTGTTTCAACTTAGCTTTGCTGGATGATGTCACCTTGCAGCAAAAGTTTCAACTTATTTCCCCAGATGACCTTGTGTCTGCGGTGGCACCAGACTGGCTCCATTCAAATGAATGAAAGCATTTCATTTTTTTTCACGGTGGGTCTGAACGTGGCCTGAGGCCAGACCATGAATTCTCAGCAGCTCGGTTTTTCCTGGCATCTGACCTGCGAGTGCTACATTTATGCTACAAGTGTGTTATTATTGTCATCATTGCAGAAATTGGATTCATTCAGTAGGGTGTGACACATTTCCAATGTAATTCAGAGCAAAGCTGGACTTGACTTAGATTCTACAGGACGGCGTGGAGACAGAGATGACTGAAGCAGACCATTCTGAATGACGGAGTTTGAACGCAACAGATTTATCATTGCAGTGTCTGCACTTTAGTTTTCGTCTCTGTGCAGCATCATTAAATATCCCTTTACACCTTTTTTTTCTATCTTATCTGCTTCATTTAAAGCTAAAGGAAACGTGCTGGCTTTAGCAGGAGGGTCAGAACGGTGGAGTGAGATTTTCTGTTATCTGTTGCCGTTCTAACAGCTCAGTACTTTTCCACTTTACATGAATTCATAATGATGTATGCACTGGTTCAAGACGAGGTTAATCCTGACCTCAAACAAGATGCACTGCAGTGTGTCTTTTCTTTGTTTGTGTGGTCTGGAGATAAAGCACAAAGCAGTAATGGAAGTCATCATTCACGGCTGTGAAGGGTGCCTAGCAGCCTGAGGACATTTGTGATTTAAAAAAAAAAAAGTTTTTAGTTTAAAAAAAAAAGTTAAATCAATATGTTTGGTCGCCAATGTTCAGCATGCGTCGGCTTAAACTGACCTTAGGTAAAGCCACACTAGTGTGTTGACAAAAATATCGATAAATATCAATAATGCATATTTGAAATGGTTTCAGTATCAGTATCAGTACTCTGGTGCCAGCTGCACTTCGTCGTTCTTTCTTTTCTCGGACAGCGAGTTCACACACACACGACCCCGTAGTTCCCACATTTGCTCCAGGTGAATATCTGTCGTAGCCTTGTTATACTAAAAATCGAAAATTTTATGCATTCAGTGTTCAATCAGTTTTTCCCTGTGGTAGTGAAAATAGTATTAAATATTGATATTTTTTAAAAATATTGTATCAAGATGGGAAATTCCAATATCATGACAACAGTAAGGCACACTAGCAGCCCCTACAGGTGGCAATGTTCATCACACCCCACAATCTCAAAGGAGACTTTCTACATCATCTGTCTTCAGTCTCTGCTGTATAAGGCCTTCTACAGCTCTGGAGAAGCTTTGGAGACTTAAGGTTTATAACAGAAAGCCTGTGTGACAAAGAGTGTTCTTAGACACTGACTATATGTCAATCACTCAATCACTCAATCGATCAGACTTTATTGATTAAACACTTTTCATACAAACAAAATGTAACACAAAGTGCATCATACAATTATCCCCGCCCCCCAACACATACACACACACACACACACACACACACACACACACACACACACACCCAAAGGAATGACTGTGTAATTAAATAAAGACCTAAAATAACAGCGCTCATTAAAAACAGGAACAGAAACTGAACTGAGGAAACACTGTCATAAGTGAGGAAACACCCGGCGCAGAATAAGATTCAAAATAAAAAGATAAGGTGAATATATTAAAATCATGAATATATTTGAAAAGTACATTGTAAACAGTAAAGTGTTACGAGGAAAACAATCCAGAAAATACAAATACATAAGATAGTAATAAATAAATAAAATCCCAAAGAATTTTTAAAAGAGATTATCCATGTTTATTTGAGCCCTGTTGTCCTCTGAAAAGCACATCCTGGCCTTTCTAGTGATGTAACACTTGTGGGCGTGGCCAAAGGATCACATCTTAAGGGACTTTTTATTGTTCTTGTCTTCATCTTGTCTTTTTTAAATTTCTGAGTCTTAACTATATCATATTAAGATTTATGTAAGTGCATTTCAATTTTAAGCCTTTGAAAATACACAATTTAACCCATGTCCTTTGTGGGGGACAGTGGGACTTGCTTCCTCTCATTTTCAAGCATTTTCCATACTTCAGGAAACAGAGCAGAGGAAACCAGAGGAAATCAGAAGAGTTTTTCTCCTGTGAAACATGACCACATGATCAGCCGATATCTGATGTCAAGTCACGCAAAGAAGTGGACTTTCTGTACCATCCTGCATTTCTTTAATGTGGCTGCCACAAACCGCCGGATCCAGAACAAGACAGACAACCAGGCCTGTGGGAGACCTGCAGAGGACAGGTCACAGTCTGCACTTTATTCAGAAATGATGCAGGAGAGAAGGACGCAGGGGGAAGATGTCTGTGAAGTGTGTAAAGTGCAACATTTGCCTCAGAGACCAAGAACAGCTTCCTAATGTAGCATCCATGACAGTATGTTGTGTCATTTTGACTGATTCCTGCTGTCAAGATTTACCTGCTAAGCAGAGTTTTAAAGGAATTAAAGTCCCACTTAATCCTTACATACATTTATTTCCAATATACATCAAATGAGAAAGAATGAAATAGAAATGGCAAATTACCAAACTGAAGCCTTATAATGCATGTTTTCTGCAAAGTCCTGACCTGAAGTCCACTACAGGGGACATGCTATAAGACTTAACCAAATAACAGCAAGAAATAACAGAGAGAAATTGTGATATGTTTCTTACTTTCCAATTACTTCAGTTATGTAAAACCAAATCTAAATATTAAAACCTTTTTTGCCTGGGTCTCACTCTCAGGAGGATATATGGTTATACTGGAGGCAAAGTAGGCAGGAAGAGTCTAAAGAAAAGACATTTTTGGGTTGTATTACGAGAAATGTAGGATCCAGTCTGTCTCTTCAAAAGAATGGAATTGGCTTTTTTTTCTCTTTATGAAAACAATAATATATATTTTTTTTAAATCACTGGACTACTATTTAGTTCCTTTAAGACACGCATGCTTCAAATTAATCTGACAGCAATCTAACATGGTGCCCTCGTGCCTGAATAAGCACCCTGGTCAATTTTTCATGCAAGTCACAACTGCAGTCTGGCTAGGTTGGAGCTTGTAACATTTCTTTATCAGTCTGAACAAGTCTGAATTTAATGCCGTGTACATTAACTTAAAGACTCCAACAGCACAAGGTAAAGATGAAGAGAGATAAGGATAAATGATGCACCTTATACCACCTTCTCAGATCACTACAATATGTCTATTATCTCAATATCCATCTATAGAAACTAGAATCACTTTTAAGTTGTAGAGGAGATTCTCCTTGTATCAGATCAATCTACAGAAACTGCCGTCCCTTATACAACAACAGTAATAATCTGACAAACAGTTTTACTATGAAAGAGGTTTTTTCTCACCTATCTGATCATCTGATTGTTAATATTTCTTGTCAGACTTCTTCCCTCAGTGCACTTTGTCTCCTGACTTTCACACACTGTGGTGATTTATCTGAAAACCCAGAACATGTTGTCATAAACACGAACAGCACGGTTTCCATATATTTCAGCTTCAGAACTTATCAGTGGGACGTTTTCCTGCATGTGAACTTTACGTCTGCATCCACAGAAGACTGTAGACTTTGCCCGCGGCAAATCTCAGACTTCCATTTGAAATATTAGACTTCATCACATTCAGACTTTCAACCTATAAATTGCTGAAACAATAAAAGTCTTAATATCTCGGTTGAGGGGGCTGGCACACAGGCCGACAGGGCGTATGTAGTGAAGTATGATGTGGAGAAAATCCAACAAAGAACATTCCAGCGAAAATGAAGTTTATATTCACCATCTATCATCATGTCAGCAGAGGTGAAGAATAAAAACCTACTTCATTTGAATCCAGTGTAAAGGGTGCTGGTTAGCTGGGAGAGTTAGGTAGTAAATGAACTCATGTTTTAAAAATATGATCCTGTCTGACTTTGAAATAGACTCAATATGTAGCATACAATTCATCATATTTGTAGAGCCATGAGTCGCTGTTGCTCTGAGATCTGATAAACTTAAAGGTCAGTGTTTGATATGATGGATGTGATGCAGTTTGATTAACATACAGTATAATACACTGTATGATTTGTTACTACTTCACTACTCACTTTGGACCAGTTTGTGAACTCTTGTCACAGGTTCTAGCCTTAGTGTAGACCAGAGCTGTGAGCAGTCCAACCAAGACTGTTTTCTTTGAGGAATTTTTCACAGGTCTAAGTATCAAGAATTTAAAAAAAAGACCAGATCAAGAGTCTATGAGGCTGAACATCTGCTTACCTTAACATGGTAACATGCTCACAATGCTAACACAGTGATATTAAAGGGATAGTTCACCCAAAAATGAAAATTCAGTCAACATCTACTCACCTTCATGCAGACTGAAAGTCAGGTTTAGCTTTTTAGTCCAGAAAACACTGCTGGAGTTTCACAGGAAAACAGTGTTGCAGAATCTCCCAAACAATAGAAGTGAATGGTGACCAGTTTTCAAATGGAAAAACAACTCAACAACAACAACAAAAAAACAACAACATAAAATGCCTCCATACTGCTCGTCTGGTGTAATCCAAGTCTCCTAAAGAACCAACATGCTAAGTTGACTTGAAAGACGTCATTTACACCACGTTTTCAGTCTGAATCTTCACTGTAGATCTTTAGCTTGGAGCCACGATCACATGCATGTGCACACTGTCCGAACTGGGTGTGATGGTGTGAATGCGCAAGCGAACGGCATGTCGACAGCATGGGGGGCAAACTTAGTGTCACAGGGACACTGGCCCCCATTAGGAATTTCATTCCAGTTAGATATTTTGTGAAGATTCCAACTAAGTGTGTATAAATACATGGATCGTTATAATTAGTAATAGAAGTAATGTAGCAGTATCAGTGGTGTTGTAGCAACAGTTGCAGTGTAAGTTGCATTGGTACTTGTACTAGTCATAATAAAAGCAGTAGAAGCAACAAGTCCTCCCATTTATATGAAAGAATACATTGTATGTAACTGCCCTACAGAACAACACTTGAAGTGTTTTTTGATCTGATGCCATTATCATTTGTCAGTGACTTCTAAAACTGTTACAAATCCCTGCTGAAACCTAACTTTTTGATGTGACAGTGCTGTGGTTAAGGTTCAGGCCTTGTGCCACAATATGGTTCAGGATTCTTTCAAGAAGTCATGATTTGGGTTGGGATAAGTATTTCGTTAATGTCAGAAAAACATCTTGGTTTGGGCTAGGGAAACTTTGTTGTCATGATTGCAGTACTAACCACCTGGTTAGGTAGAAAACATGAAATGAACAGTCTCCTTTCTTAAAGTCAGATGATTTGTTGGGCTCTATAAAAACAGCAACCTCCATTGCTTCCTTCTTTTCTCCTGACAGATACAGTAACAGTCATAATTCCTGTGGTTGTAATAGACCTTTGTTACTTGAAGGTAAACATATATTGTTTTTGGCCATTTGTTGAAAAGACTAATGCTATCAAAGAAAGGTTGAGTCGAGGGAAAATGGACTTGGTTGTAGATCCTTGAAAACGTTTTGCCTGCTTCTTCAGTTCTAACTGACTTGAGGGGAGTCCCAGGTTTTTAACCTCTGTGGGGTCGTAATCAAAGTCATTGATCAGCCTGATCACACTCCCAACTCATCAGATACT
>JAJHUR010072353.1:31807-47130 GCA_027495735.1 Lutjanus campechanus | reverse complement strand
ATGTTAAAGAGAGCATTGTTAGACTGGAGGGTCTGGTTCTTCACCACTTCCTGCCCCGTCTGAGAGCCAGTGAGCAAGGCACGTGCCCCGTATCTCAGCCTGACTTTTGATCTCCCTCTGTGGCGGAGAAAAATGTTCCACAGGAGCATTAATACAGAAATATTATCATTGCATTCATTGTAATTGAGCTGAGCTGAGCTGAGAAAACATAATCTGTTATTTTTTGAGTCTTTGATCTCTTTTCAGAAGAAGCCTTCAACCAAATCTAACCATTATAGTTTCTGGTTTTTCTGTCAAGTTTGTCTTTGTCTCATGAAAATTGATAAATGGATGATTTGTAGTGATAGTAAGTAGTAGTATTTCATGATATACAATGTAAAAATATATCATAATATAAAGCTATATAGGGTTACTAATAGGGTTTTTAATAGAAATTTTAAAATGACGTCACAGTTAGGGTTGGGTACTGAATTCTGTGCTTTAAAGGGTACCAACAAAATCACATGACTATATACAGTGTTGGGCAGTAATATATTACACAGTAACTTATTACTGTAACATTATTACGTTACCCAGTAATAATGTGGGGGATTATATTTTCCAGTAATTATATCACAGTGACTAATCCAAGTAACTCTGAGTTACTTTCTGACCTAGTTAGACCATCGTATGATGATGACGTGTGCGGCAGGTCATGTCAGCTGCTCGCCAAAAAAAGCTAAATGAAGGATGAAGGATGAGGGAGAAAACCGTACTTTCCACAGGTGGAAGTATTGTTATTGTTATTTTGAGTTTGTTTGGCTCCTCCAGAGAGAATATGTGGCGATGGAATCTAATTTGAAGGCCACACTCAGAGAGTTCGACATTGTTTCCATCACAGCCGACATCTGGACAGCTAAAAGCAAAAAGCTTTCTGGGTGTTAATAGCTCACTGGATCAGCAGTTCAACATTTGAGCACAGGGCCAACAAGAGAGCAAAAAAGTAATACAGTAATATAACAAGTAGTAAAAGTAGCTTTTGATACCAAATTATAAGTAAAGTAATATCATTACTTTTTAAAGGAGTGATAAGTAAAAAGTACACTGACTATATAGGTCCCCCACCAACCATTAAAATACAATATTGTGCTAAAGTTACACAAGTTTCAAAATGGTAATTATTACCTGAGTTTACATCATCATTTGTTTACATCATGCCAACACAAGGAAGAGCTGCATGAGATAATTCATCCAATCAGCATAGCCTTCTAGTTGGTTACATCACCCTATTGGTTTATTCCCATGGCGCGGATATGCAATAAGGATGTGTGAAGTTTGGAAACAGAAGTAAGAGGACAGTAAACACTGTGATCTCTGCAACTGAAGTTGGGAAACCCAAGTCAGACAAGATATTAATCTATTCAGAGTATTCTTGTGTTTTAAAACATATCTGGAGGGAGTCTTTGTGATGGGTCATTCCTATTAGAAAAGTGAAGGATTATATTTTCACATGATCATGATTTGCAAGTTCTGGCCTGATAAACAAGAGCGATTATTGTCCTGACTGAGGACGAAAGCAAACGCATCAACTCTGAAGTTAATTCCCACTCTGCTCTTCAACCAAAGTCCCTCAACATCACTCATGTCGTATATTGTTTAGTGCTCTTAAAGGGGTGCTCCAGAGATTTAGTATCGCACTCTAATAAAGTTGGAGGATCAAAGCAGCAGAGGCTGAAACACAATGACTTTTAGTCCCCAATATGGGTCAAGTTCTAAATATAGTGATGATGTCATCAGGGTTATTATTTCCGACTTTGAAAAGCTCCCTCCAGAGCCACCGGAGACTTTAGACAACTGTTTTCACAGACTGAACAGTGCTCATTGTGACTTGTAAACTGAAGTTAACATGTAAAATCTGCGGAGTTCCCCTTTAGTAACTAACTGGGTGACAACATGTGCATTGTGGGAACAATGGAAACATTGTAGAACTCAATGTAAAAAAAACAATAACAGCAGTAAGAATGCAGAAACACACATGAAATGAGACTTTTGTCCATCAGTTTGTTGCCCCAGTGCATGCTGGGGGTTTCCCCTCAGTCTTACTTTGAGATGCTTAAATGTGAACTGATTCAAACTGCTCATTTCAATTTGGATTATGTTGACTACAAAAATAAATGAATAAATAAAAATAAATGTTCACACCTTAATGTCTGGTTCCTGAAAAGACCCAATGTGTCGATGATACACTGGTTCAGTTTTCCAGCTGGTACTGTTTGTTTTCATAAAGGCAAAACTGAAATGGTTCAGAAATTGTAAACTCATACATCGACCCGTACATGATTTCTTGAGTCAAGCATCTGTAAAATGGTGGATGTTTCATTTCCTATAAATTTTTCACAACAAAAGTTGGGTTTTCTTAACATTTATACAGCTGAAAGTGAATATGAAACAGTAAATTAAAGCAGATACCCAAAAACAGACAAACAACAGTGCAGGGGGAAAAAACTGCAAACTTCTAATCACACAGATTCAATTAGAAGCTACAAAAGTACTGAGAGCTGAACCCAGACTTTTAAAAACACCCATGTAGTTAAGCAGTCACCAAAACAGAAGAGAAAACTTTTTTAAAGGAGAAATCTGTGATATATTTACTTTAATAAAGCATACACTAACCACGATATTTCCTCAGAGATCAAGACCGGAATACCATGTCCATTTCACGCCAATCAGAGTTCAAATTAATGCAGAATTTTCGCTGAATGAGAAGGTGTTTGTTTATGAGTTGTAAGAAATCATTAAAAATCTTGTAAAAGGCGTAGCTATTTATAACTGTTAAATTGAGCAAAATGTTAATGGAGTTTGGCAGGCAGTGAGGCTAGCCATTTAACTCATCGTCCAGTAAGTAATAATAATAATAATTACAATAACTTTATTTATATAGCACCTTTAAAGTCTGAGTTTACAAAGTGCTTTGACAGACAAAGCGAAAGAGCAGAAGAGCAGGATACCCAGGAGGCAAAATTACAACAGTAGAGAAACAGAAAACAAAGTTAAGATTTATTCTATTCTATTGTATTCAATTCTTCTCAGCTAAAATTGAACACAATAGAAAACAGTACAAGAGAAAAACATGACAATAAGAATACATTAATATATAGGGGGAGGAGATTACAGAGACATAACATGATGTTGCCGAGTCAATATAAGTAATAATAGGGACGGAATAAGACAACATCATGTAATGTCAATATAAATTAGTACAAATAAAAGAATAAAAATAAATATATTTAAAAGAGACAATGACATCACTTAAAATCAAATGGGTTTTAAGAAGTGATTTAAAAGATGTTATTGATTCTGCAGCCTTATCTCCTCCAGCAGGTCGTTCCAAAGTCGAGGGGCCCTGATGGAGAAAGCGCGGTCGCCTTTAGATTCAAGCCTCGACCTTGGAACAGCCAGGAGGGCCCCGCCCGAGGATCTGAGGCTGCGTACTGGCTCATAAGGGGTTAACATTTCAGCTATGTAGCTCGGGGCCAGATCCAGGCAGGCTTTAAAAGTGATCAGTAAAATCTTAAAATCAATTCTAAAATGCACAGGGAGCCAATAGCCAAGAATAAGAGTGTGTATTTCACAGCAGTGCGCTTTTGATTTCAGGATAACAAGCTCATCTTCACACTGACAGACAACTGACAGATATAAACAACTCAGCTCAGAGTGAGGGACTCGTTGTTTGTTATTATCAGTTTGCAATGTTGCGTGCATCCTGCGCTCCTGCAGCCTGCAGGATTACAGCCCGTTTAATATTCAGTCTGTGGCTCCAAGTCGCTATTTGGACTGCTGTCCTCATTTCCGCACATGCAATGGCCACATATTGTTCCTTTAACCAATGAAATGACACATACAGCAGTGTGCTTCCTGTGATTCGTTCGAAAGCTGTATTGCTCCAGAGTTTACTTGACACCAGTCTGAAACCAGCCCCCTTTCGAGGTGGACCAGAGGGCAATTGTTTGGTCCGTACTGGAGTTCGAATCTGGCGTTCACACCAACGCAAACAAACCACGCCAAGGGGGGTGAACGCTCCGGGGGTCGGTTCAGCAGGACTAAACGGGGCTGCTGTGAACCCGCCCTTAGACTGTTGGAATACAAAACACGCAATGAGTGAACAGCAGCATCCTTTTGTCAGTGTCTGAGGATGAATATGTGATGTTAAGATTAATAATCCCGAGCAGAGGACAAAAACAATAACACACAAGACACGGGATTATGATCCAAATACTAAGTGTGCGGATTAGAAGGCAAATATTAGATAATCTCTATGGATTAGCACAGAAAACACTGCAGATAATTTTTGTCTCAGTGTCAGTATTGATGCAGCTGCGGACACCATGGGGCCTTTTAACACGAGCACAGATCAATAAACCAAGACTGACATCTCGGCTATTTCCCCCCCCTCATATTCCACTTATGTATCTTTTCTTTCACTGCAGGAAGACATGCAGCAGTTAAACTACTGTGAGCGCGTGTCTAGCACCTCTCAGCCCTGCTCGATGCTTAAACTGCCTGAATTTACATGCTGCCCGGTGGAAACGCTGTGAAGATAGTTGCCCAAATCCTCGCACAGACAGATTACCAAATAAACAAGGCTGAATTATAATGCTCATAATCTCAAACACACATCAGGTTGTAGACGCTCTGGCACAGATTTGTTTGGTTTGAGAGTTAATGAGTTTGGATTTAGGACACTAATTTGCAGTCGGACTCTCATTCCGCAGTGTGTTAAAAACAGCTCAGTGATGAAAAGGAGAAGTAGCACGGCCTCGGGCCACATCAAGAGACACTGTTAAGAAAAAAAATGTGGGTTTCATGTGAGGGAGCTGTGCTTAGCATGGTGAATACGGCCTTCTAGGAATTTAAATTAAAAAAAGGAAGCATTTTTAAAACAAGAAATAAGCAGACCTTGACCTTCTCTGGATGTTTTCAGTGTCTATCCGAGTCAATAACACTTGAAAATGAAAGACTATGATGAAAATTAATTTGCAGGGATTATTTGCACCCAAGGTTGGATAAAATAGACTCCATGTATTATGTGAAAGACGCAGTCGTGTGTGAAGTTCCACGCCTGACCTCAACTTCAATTTGTTATTGATGCACTGTGCTGCCGATTCAGCAGCTGGCGTTCGAATAAATAAGAGTTTTCAGCACGCCAGACAACTTTATATGGTGTTTTTACTCCTTCTTTTACTCAATTTCATATATGCTGAGCCAGTTTCATGGCCGCGAGGCCTGTGAAAGCCATTCAGATCTTACTTAAGAAATCCATGGTGCTGATCGGACAATATTGCGGCTATTTCTGCTATGCTTGAAATCTTTACATTTGTCCGAGAGCCAACTCCAGCTTCTGTTTCTGGCAGATGTGACAAAGGTACACACATTCTTTACTAAAGCAGAAGTACAGACACTTGTGTTTAAAAAAAAAAAAAACTGGTAAAAGCAGAAGAATTGATTCAACTTCTTTACTCAAGTAAAAGTGAAAAAGTTCTGAAATGTACTGAAAGTGTAAAAGCAAAGTCTCACACTCTGAAGGGCATTTATACCAACCGTTTCTGTGCAAAGCTAACTTAATATCAGCTTTTCTCCACAGTCGAGTCCTCTGCCTGCTTGTTAGTTGTTGTCTTTTACATGGTTTTTATTTTGTTGCATCTTTTAGATGGTCTTTTCATCCTTTTACATCTTGTCGCATCTTTTATACTGTTTTCTGTCTTCTTACATCTATTTAGTCTTATTTCATCTTTTACATATTTTTATTCTTATGTCTTTTTCATCTTATGTCTTTTATGTTGTTTATTTCTCTTGTAAAGTATTTTTCTGTCACCTTTAGCATCGTTGTTTGTCTTGTTACATCATTTTGTCTTCTTCGTTCTTTTTTTTTTTTTTGTCCTGTTACATATTTTTTGTCTTGTAACATCCTTTAGGTCTTTTGACACATTTTCTCATTTTGTTACATCTTTTAAGTCATTTTTTTGTCTTCTTGCATCTTTTAGGTCTTTTTCGTCATCTTATGTCTTCTTTTTCCTCGTTAGGTCTTTTTTATTTTGTTACATCTTTTTTGTCTTCATATGTCTCTTACATTGTTGTTCGTCTTGTTAGATAATTTTTGTCTTGTTCAGTCTTTTGTCTTGTTTTTTTTATCACTATACTTGTAACATCCTTTATGCAATTTTTGGTTTATGTCTTTTATGTTGTTTTCGTTTTTGTCTTTTTTGTTTTGTTACATCCTTTTCCTCTTGTTCCACAGATTTTGTCTTGTTAGGTTTTTTTTCCATCTCTTTACGTCTTTTTTTGTTTTGTTACATCTTTCATGTCTTGTTACATTATTTCCGTCTGTAGTGACATACACTGATGGATACGCCAAGGAATCTTCTTTTCTGTGTCTTATTGTCCCATCAATTTAGGTTGAAATCAGCCTCGATGTTGGGAAGGCCAACAATCAATAATTACCCTCAAATGCATTAAAACTAGCCTTACTTTTGAAAATTCAAGAAGTAGAAACTACAGATCTGTGTGTTAAAATGTAGGGAGTAAAAGTAAAAAGGTAAATAAATACTCAAGTAAAGTAGGTACCTGAAGAAATCTAGTTCAGTATAGTGTCAGGATTATACATTTTATGCCTTGTTTTATGCATGCACTTAAGCTTACAACACATAGATACAACACAGTGCTGACCTTTTAAACTTCACATAGTTCATGACCGTTGGCAGATGATTCATGCACCCACGGTGGGGGACAGTTGATAAACTATTTGGCGCAACGCAGACAGGAAGACTCCCAGGACAACTTCCCCTAAATTCTAAAGAAAAATTAACATTTGGCAATAGGTCATCTCAAGTATCACATTAGGCCACCTCATCGACCCTACAGGTTGTCACGTACACATTAACTGTCCAAAACACCAATTTAGGTAAAAACAATACAAGGCACCAAGCTGTTTTACATTTCAGGGCGCTGTCATCCTGGATTGGAGGGGACGTTTGCCAAGGGGCTGGGACCAGCCCGTGCACCAACAAAGGGAGAGCTAAGTCTAAACCACAGTTTCTCCCCATCAGTTTAGACCAATCAGATAGAAGCACATTTCCATTTAAAATACTGTGTAACGATATGTCAAACGCTCTCTTTCTTTGGGAAGTGGCTACAGCTAACCACTGTCCAAAGAAAGATCCATGCATTTCTATTCTGCCAATGTTGAATAAATTCTTTAACTGGAACTAAAGCATCTCCTGGACTTTCTGCAAAAAACGAACACGACCCGACAAAAGCAACAAAGTATTTGTACTTTGCTACTTCCCACCTCTGTTTTTGGGATCATATATCATCACTATATTCATCCTTTGCCTTTGGTTTCAAGTTAGATGGTCAGAAACGTCTGTTTGAACTGTCTGTAACAAGAGCACATTCACAGCCTGTCTGACTGTCTAAGCTTTAAAAATGTATCACATTTCATGCCAAACTGCACCGGAGTTTAATTCACACCTCCACTCCAACAGGAGCTTCTTTACCCCCCCTCCTTTTTTAAAATTTTTTTTGTTCGAACACCTGCAGTGGGCGTGAAGGAGCACTCAATTTGTCAGCGTTTCTGTTTATCAGTCAATGTACAGCCGTCAACAGACTGAAAGCGAAAACTTTCCTGCATCGAGCAACGCCGTTGCTTTGAGCATAAGGCCTTGAGAGTGTGAAAGCATAAATTATAGGCTAATGGCTGACAGAGCGGCAAAGAAAGATAGCGCTGATAGCGAGTCAGCAGCTCGGAGCTCTCGCTTACTCTGTTTCTCAAAGCATCTGATAAACAATAACAAGGATACGCCGGTAATTACAGCATTCCTGTAGCATATGTTTTTCTTTTTTCAGAAATTAATACGAGACGAAAAAAAAGATGCAGATTTGCCTCTTACTTAAGAAGCGTTTCAATAGATCATCTTGAGATTATAAAGTCTTTCAATAAATCACAGGTTTCTTTAGCCTGCACTGATCTAACCCTCCATATGATGAATGAGGCTCTATTGAAGACCTCACCTACAGTATAGTGAGACATAAATATATAAATAAATGTAGACCATAGGTCTTTGTGTCAGACATGGTTGTTTGGAGGACAGGGGACATTCCTTGCTCCAGTTCCTCTCATCCTTCCACACATCAGACTTCAGCTACAGCACAGCAGACTGCCATCGACAAACACTTTCTGATGACTCAGTGATTGTCAGATGCATCACTGATCATCATGGAACTTCGACTCAATGCAAACTCCACCAAGTTGCTGCTGGTTGATACGTTTCACCCACTTTTTATTGGGGAGCTGCTGAAATGAGCAGGGCGGGACACAACTGAAACACACCTCTGGTTTAACTGATGTGTCTAAATCTCGACAATCTCATACTGATGCTTGTGTTACCATGGTCTCGAAATGATGAACAAACACACACTTTACATCGCTTATACAGATGTGATGATCACTCTGCTAACGATTCAAAATCGGCGGATGGATTTAAAGTTATAATATCTCAATGTTTCTATCAAACCCGGAGAGATCCGCCTTGTTTCCTGCTCGCCTGCTGCTGCAGCTAGTTGCTGCTTCACATCCAGGATACGTCAGACACCGTGGAAGGAAGTCAGCAAACATGACCAAACATCATGTGACTACAACTTTATCACCTGATCTCATCCGTGATCGCATTTTCACGTGATGTCACGCCTGTATGAGAATGCCCCTGTGGAGGGCAAAACAATACTACGAACCGAATGGTCTCTGCTGTTTCAGATAGTTGTTGTGCAATCGGATGCACTAATCAATGATGAGATGAGTCCGGGCTGTGTTTCTACAGAATCCTGTTCCGACAAAGAAAACCCAGAAAGGAGGAAAATGTAGATTTGTGCCATTAAACGTGATTCTGTCCCCAGGGAGGACAAACAATGGCAGCCATCTGAGTGCACACGTATTTACAGTGAACACTTTACCAAAGTTTTGATTAGATTTATGTCATGAGATATTAATGTTAACCCACTAAAATGATACTGCCTTATTGTCACTGCCCTATAACACTGACCACAATGACCCTGAAACTAACTAAAATCTCTGGATTATTGTTAGATAGCTAACGTTAGTTACTTAGTGCTCACCTTCGCCTTGACAACGAAGAATTTCTGATCCTTCACTTCCCAATCGGCAGCATTACAGACCCATCCAGATCAAAAATACGTATAACTGTCTGTACTTTTGTACACTTTCATCCAGATTGGCACTCTAAGGTGAGGGAATCTTCGCAAGATAGATGTAAACATTGCAGAGGTGGAGCTCTGACAGGGACTTTAGTGACTCAAATACATTGGTGGATGCTGTATCACAAGTGACCAAAACTTGTAGTTTGATTTCATGTCTTTGTTTTTCAGTAGTTGAGACATGATCCAAATATTCGTGGCATGATACAGAAGGACATTTTAGCGGCCTGTGCTGTATCTTTACAGAGTCCGGTGTGAGCCGCCATTTTGGCCCATTGTTTTTGCGTGCATGTCATGTGACTGAACACTATGAATAAAGTAAACAACTCCCTTGATACCACACTACTTTACAACATCATCAAACTACTGTATGTGTTTTGTTGTTGTTTTAATGTGAGAGACCCCAAGTGGTAGAACTTCCACAGTCCTCTGGTTGGTCTGCTTTGCTTTTGCACCACAAAATCTGTGTTTCCACCACGCAGTCAAGTTCATTTCAGTTTTATACACGGTACAGCAGTTAATGTTTGTGTTTCCATTGGCAAAAGTTGTGGATGTTACCAATAGAATCACTCCATCCCATCCCATTTTTTCATTACCCCTCTGTTGAGGTTCCAAGCAAGCAAAGTCGATACTAAAAGGCAGAGTTAAAATATTGCAGACCACTGATTGACCAGAGAGAATCAGAGAAACCAGAGTCATCTCATTGTCTGCTGCCTCCAGCCTCTTTGCCAACAAAGCTTGTCTCTTTGTTGTAATAAACAATCACATACCCTGAAGAAAGAACACAAAACATGTGTGAGCAACAAGTTTGTAGTTGAGCAAGTGATAGAGAATGAGTTTCAGAAAGGGGAGGTGAATGTGAGCGGAGCAGAGGAAAATGTTAGCCGGAAGTTGTTAGAATGGTAATGAATGTACAGCACAGGTTACGGTGTGTTAATTAATAAATGCTGCAGCTTCTTAAGACCAAGAAAAACACGTTTCCCAACGGGTTAGCCCCAAAGTCCTCGTAATGACCTCATCTACATTTAGGAAGTACTGTATATGGTGGAAACACAAAACAGATCTAGGGTTACGGTACATAAAGGTATGCTGTGCTGTTTCCTAGGAACTACCTTCATAAATGCCCTAATTTGCAGCAGAAAATACATATTGAGTGAAACTGAAATATGTTTTCTACTAACATCATGAGCAAAAGTTAATTAATGTACCTGGCAAGTCACAACAATGTTGACAGTAAACGTATCACAATCTTAGTCTTGATACACAGCATTAAGTTGGAGTGACTACAGCATTACCCAGAAGTCAGCAGTGACTTGAGACATGAGATTTATGTATTCATATTTAAGCAAAATTACAATCTTTCCCTAACGTTAATCAAATATCTTTCATTGCCCGAGTTTGGAAATGATCCCCAAACTTGTACTTTGTACAGTCATCACCCACGGTCCCCAAACACCTCCTTGTGAATCCAGCATGTTATATACATGTATTGGTTCAAAGAAACATTGCCTGTGAACATAGTCCAGGCAAGCATCATGTATTTTCGAGGTTAGGTACGGGTGTCAAAGGGACTAAACTGAAAGTGTAGCCAGCCTGGACTAACCAGGGAAACGCACAAATGTTTAATTGAACCAAACCAAGCAGATTAGGCCTGAGATCGTTCTAAGGTCCCCTGGCGTCTGTTAGGCAAACTTTTCTATGACTCCATGGTGGCATTTGCCATCTCATATACAGTGGCCTCCTGGAGTGGTAGCATCTCAAAAGCCTGACTGATAAGGACGGTTAGCTCTGTTCAAGGATGCACTCTAGACTCTATTGAGAGAGAGAGATGGTGGCCATCATAGACAATGTGTCCCACCCCCCCTCCATGAAACACTGAATGCTCTGGACAGCTCCTTCAGTTTGACAGACTGCTCACCATGCACAGATCTATCGTCCCCGCCGCTGTACGACTCTTCAGCTGTTTTGAAGTAGACTAAAACAACTACTGGAACACGAGTCAATCACGCTGCTAAGTGTAACCTTTTGCACTACCGTCTTGCTACACACTTTACAGGCTGTGGTTTTGCTGCTACAAGTGAAATAACTTCATTTGAAGCTGTTAACGCCGCTATCTGCAGTCACAAGACACTTTACCCAACACCCCATTTAATTCACTCAAGTGCAGTTTTTGTATTTAACTTTTTTACTGCAACTTCATTGTCTCCCCACCTTATTACACTTGGACTTAGTCGGTATCCTTCTAATCTGTTCTTCTGCTGCTGTGACACTTGAATTGTCCTGTTCCCCGGCTGTTACAGTTTAATTCAGCGACAGGACTGATTCAGAATAAAGACATGAAACGTCCACAGTGTGCAGGCAGACACCAACCTGATGCACAATGCGGCTTAATCCACACTGTTAGCTTCCAGGACTAACAGGACGGTACGAGGCCGACTCAGGAAATCCTGCTCTTCATATAGTAAACGTAGGAGGGATTAACTCTAGTGATTCACAATTCAGGTCAATCTTCCCCGGCAACAACAGAGAAAGAGATTTTGCTGGTATTGATGGGAACTAAACCCTAAAGAGCTTCGGCTTCAAGGCAGGACAAAAAGGAAAAAAAAAAAAAAAAATCCATGCTTTGTATCCTCAACTGCTGGACTCAAAATGCTAAATCATTTCATGAGCTGCTCAGAACCGGAGGGGGGGTACCAAGGTTGAACGAGCGACGAGCAGCAACAGGAACAATATTTAGCACATGTCCGACAAATGTAGAAAGCAGGCCAGGTGGTGAGAAAGTGGGGTAAAGTCTCATTACGAGGCAGAGCACAGGTCAGCTCCCGCGAGCCTCTGCTCTCTTTGCATCGCTCTTCTCCGTTTGCTCTGTTTGGACTTTTCCATCACAGTGAGACTCTGGGTTTACTTTGGCCGAGATTGATCCCGGGGAGCGGTTTCGAGTTGGGAAACAGTTATTCTGAGCGATTACCTCATTTACCTTGTGTCACCCTTCTTTGTCTGAGTTGTTTGTTTTTTTTTAATAGCGCAGAGAAATTCACGGCTTTTTCAACATCACAGGTGCATGTTAAGACGTGTTAAAGTGCACACAAGTCTATTATCACTTCTGTCTAAGATGCAAAAGCAACATGTGGAGCCTGTAATGTCTTTATTTAACTGATTGTCATCCAAATGTTTCCAACTTCTGCAATGGATGTGTAAAAAAAAAACTATTTGTTTTAACTTTAAAAAGTTAGACTGAAGACTGAATTTGCATGTGGTAATGTCTCATGTTTTATCTAATACATGCAAATGATGCACTATAATGCACTTTGGCAATTAGCTAATGAGTAAAAAAGACCTTAAATTGAACAATGACTCTCAAGTACTTCAAAGTGCTGGTTGAAACTGTAACATAAAGTATGCACTGTTTTTACTTAAAAAAAAAAAAAAGTTAATCTCAGGGCTGCCTTAAAATTTAAATTTGATTGAATTTGAAAAGACAGGTTGAGGTCATTTTGTAACAATTCAAAAGAAATAAACTTCCCTCGTCAAATAAACTTGATATTAATTCAGCTGCACTTAAGAAAACATGCTATAAAACAGAAGTGAGGGTTTTAACTCTCACACAATGCATGCTGGGAAGTCTGCTTCTTTAGAAACGTACACACACATTCATTCAATTCATCATTTCAAGGCAAATGTTCAGAAAATAAAAAGTACACATTGCACTTTAATTACCTTGAATAAATAACTCCTGTATACATGTTAAAACAACTACAAGGAACTTTCATGTTTTGTTGATTTTGAAGGTCCTTGTAGACAAAAGCGAAAGTGTTTCCACTGTAATAACCACAAAACATAATGTCAGAAATACATCAAAATAAAAATCACCTGCTTCTTTCTAATTGGCTAACATTCTATTCACTATAACTTTGCCTGTGAAAATGTAAACCATGTATAATTTCTCTCATGTTTGCCGGCGTGTTTGCATTTGCAGAGCTGCTGAAGAAGGTTCATCAGGCAGACTTTGCAGCGGGGAGAGTGATCTGATTTCGACTGGATTCCCACACGGTGGCAGGAAAGACCAACTGTACATGAACAGTTCTCGCGGATGGTCTTGTTAACTTGTGTAGGTCACATACAGGCATCAGAATTAAAGTTTCATGACCATTTAAAAACTCCTTCTAGTAGCTTTAATTTAATGAGTAAACATAAGTCGATTCCACTAAATTCCTGTATGATTATTTATTTTTACAGTGTATCATATTATCTACTCGACAGACATCAGTCCAATTAAAGTAGGCAGAACTGACCTTATAACAGAATTAGGATTGTAGATCTCCAGCTGGATTGTAAAGAGATTGAAATGAAAAGTAATGAATGGTTTTAACACCCAGCAGTGGCAGTTTGATTCTAAATGGCGGGGAACTGGAGTTGTCATAATCAATCTAAAGGTCTTTTCGCAACGTTAGCTTTTTGACAGAAAACCGCTTTCAGCCGCTGCTGATCTGTCACATTTCATCTCATTGCAATTTCATGGGTAAACATTTGTGGAACGAAGTGGAGAAATCTCCTGTCTTCATCTGAAATGAATGGCCCAAATGTTTCATTGCCTCTGCAATCGCCTGGTGGTTAATATCTATTGAGATGAGTGTATTAAAGCATGCCCCATATGATGAGTAGCTCCCTCCTTCCCCCCACGACGGAAGACGGAAATTACAGCTCAACAGAACATCATTTCATTCAACTTGTATATTCATTAAAGGGTGATAGGAAGCGACAAGCGAGGTTTTAATCAGCGCATTTTCAGGCAGGAAAAAAAAATCGTCTAAGAATTGCTTTTCATTACCGCTTTATAAACATTCCTCATCTTTCTGATCTGACCTGCAGTTGAAATTGGGGTGTTTGATTAGAAAGAAAAGAATAGGGCTTTCATCAAAGCAAGGTAGCTCAGCTAAGGAGTTCGTTTTTCCCACACCAGAAAGGGAGCTTAATTTTCTTAAAAGTCGGGGTGATAGATCAGCCAGATGACAGAGATAAACCACTGGTTCAGCCCTAAGTTTCTTTCACTTAATTTCACAAAGTCACCAAGCCTATAAATCAGTGCTGGATCTCTGCTGAATTTGGATATCCGCATAGATTGCCTCACTGCTGTACTCTCCTCTCTTGATGGGATAACAGCATGCTAATTTTCTGTCTTAAGTAAAGAGGAATAGTTTCAGGAGGTTATTAAATTTCGCAGGAGACTATAAAAGTGGGATTTCTCCAGTCCCCGAGCGAGAGCGTGCCGCCTGTCAGTGTGAGGGGGGGGAAAAAACTGCTGAGGGAGGCAGGGTTGGGGCCCCTGGGATCCCTGTATCTCTCTCCACCTCTCCATCTTCTGCTGCGCCCCTGGCCCCTAGCTGGCTTATAAGTCTAATAAACAGCAGCCAGCGCCCTCGCTTCCCCTCAGCTCCATCACTCTCTTCCCTGCAAAGTCTGCCTGATGAATCTTCTCCGGCAGCTCTGCATATGCAAACACGCTGGCAAACATGGGAGAAATTATACATGGGCAGCTCTCCTCCTACACTGTACTGTTCTTTTGCAGGAAGACACACAGGAACACAGCTCTGGTTACGGCTGCATTTTGATACTATCATTTGCGATGCCAAAAGTTCAGCCAGAGTCTGAATAAAAACAACCCTTGTTTTAACAAAGTGGAACCGTTTTTTGTTTTTTTTTAAAGGCCATTTTCTGCCTCAGGCTTGTTGGTGGTTGGCTGTGAATGCACATCATTCGCGTCCACTTGTTTGCTTGGAGAAAGCTGCCGCGAATGTTGAATACGGCGAGCATTACCGGCTCGAGCTTTGAGAATGTGTTTCTGTGACTGTGCATTTTTTATCCGCGGGTGGATTCCACACTGAATGCATGATCACATTTAACAAGACGGGCTGTGTCCCAAATTCACAATATATACTTAATCTAAGCAGGTTTTGATTATGTGTAGTGTGACACTGGAAAAGAGACAAAATTAAGTATACTCCAAATAGTTCGGAATATAGCCGCCTGATTTTTGAGTGTGTTGTCGGTGGACACTTTTCTTCCACAATGCAACGCAC
>JAJHUR010072353.1:0-31787 GCA_027495735.1 Lutjanus campechanus | reverse complement strand
CTGTGACTGTGCATTTTTTATCCGCGGGTGGATTCCACACTGAATGCATGATCACATTTAACAAGACGGGCTGTGTCCCAAATTCATAATATATACTTAATCTAAGCAGGTTTTGATTATGTGTAGTGTGACACTGGAAAAGAGACAAAATTAAGTATACTCCAAATAGTTCGGAATATAGCCGCCTGATTTTTGAGTGTGTTGTCGGTGGACACTTTTCTTCCACAATGCAACGCACAAAGGAAATGGAGGAGCTGCTCTTTTTGCAAAAAATTAAAACAAACTGTGGATGGTGGTTAAAAAAAACCTTTGAGAACAGATCCCTGTAAGTCTATTTGTGAAATTTTAAGGGTAAATTCACCACTTCTAGATGTCCAACCAGTGTGAATGGTAATTAAAGTAATAAATTCCTCAGTGCATGCTATTTTGACCAAGAAGGCTACTCAAGGAGCTGTTCTGGTAGTGCGTACAAGCACTGCAGGCAAGCTTCTGACACCCCCTTCCCATGTTGCTGTGTATTACCACCCTAGCCTACTGTATAACTATTACTTTGTTGGCCAAAACACAGCGTTAGGTGACAAAAATACTAATCTAGCACGCACCCTGGAGCAGGAGACTAGAAATATCACTGTAACATCACCAGATACAAGAGGAAGAACAGATTTTGCAGCAGTCAGTCAACATAGCAACACTGAGGAATTAATTCCTACAACTGACTACATTTACCATCAGCACTGACTTGAAATCCACATAAGGGGTGGTGAATTTTTCCTTTAATTAGCAGTGATGTTCCAAGTCCACAGTCGATCGACATGATTTAATTCACATCGTATAATTTCCTGTTTATATATTCAGGATTTTTTTTGTATTGTAAAAGCAGTAGGCTACACTAAGACAATCAACCCTTCCTAAGTCCTGCCCCCTTTTTGCCCAGTGCTCCACCAAACATTTGAGCAAACTTGGTACCTCAGTCAACATTCTCCTTTGACTGTAAAAGTGACATATTGTCACATCTTAAGTTAGGTCACATTAGCTAAACAAGAGCTAACAAGCCTGCTAGTGATTGACATAGATTATGTAGCTAGTTAGCTAACAGTTTGCTGACACTAGGTAATTTAAGATGTTGCTTGTGTAGGTCCCTTTGCAACATCTTTTAACATCTTCAAATTTTGGTCTTGTTTTCAGCACTGGGCTGTGCACATAGCATACCTAAATACAGAAAACAATAAGGAGCAACTGAGATACCAAACTTGCTCAACTGTAACAGGGAAGGACTTAAGAAAAGTGTTTGGCAAGTTACTCAGGAAGTGTAATAAGTTCCCTTTGACTTATTACTCCTTTAAAAAGTAATACCAATCACTTATTACTTTATCAAAAGTAATTAGTTGCATTACTTGTTAGATTACTATATTCATTTTGTATTTTGTTGGTGGCTCCAAAGTTGAACTGCTGCACCCAGATAGATTGTATTTTGTTGTCAGCTGTCCGGGTGTCAGCTGAGTTGTCAACCTCTCTCAGTGTGGCCTTCAGATTAGATTCCATCATCACAGATTCCCTGTCAAGGAGCCAGACAAACTCAAAATAATGTCAATGCCTCCACCTGTGGAAAGTCTGCCTATCTCCCTCTACCTCATTCTCCATCCCTTGTTTAGCTTTTTGGCTAGCAGCTGACGAGACCTGATAGCCTACCTAGGTCAAAAAGTAACTCAGTAACTTGGAGTTACTTGAAAGTAAATGTAATCCTTGTAATCCCTCACACCACTTATTACTGGAAAGAATACTAATATTACAGTAATATTACTGAATAACATAATACTGCTCAACACTGCTTTGGAAGGGTAAATTAATATGTGGTATATACTGTATACAAGTTAAATATGAAATAGAGAGTGTTAGAGTCTACAGTTGCACTGTGGCTCTAACCCTAACGTAAGCATGTTTAACATGCTCACAATTACAAACATGCTTATGTTTAGTGAGATTTTTCAATATTTGTTGCAATATTTCACAAACAAAGAAACTAAAAAAGGGCAATCACGTTGCGGCACCAGGGGAAAGTCAGAGGATCAACAAAGTCAAAGTTGAGATATTTCATCCTGGAACAAAGTGGTGAAACGAAACAGACCAAAAGGCGTTGCCATCCCCAGAAGGCTAAAAAACAACTATGGATGAAATCAAAAGCAACATGTGTACATCACACAGATAGCTTTGAGCTACACTCTTGATCACTGAGGACAGTGGCCTGGTAAAGGCGTCCATGAGCAAGCAACACAAAGGATTACTATCCTGACACATTGCTCAAATCGAGCTTGTTTTTCTCTGTATTTTTCCGCCCCAGTGTCATCTAATGCAATCATCCTTCAATCAGTGTACAACGGTGAAAATCTAATCACACTGGTTTGAGGTTTCAGAAAGCCATCTGCTTTAATCCAATTCTTGACAAATATCCCTGTCACGGCACTCCCTCTGCCAGCGTAACTACTACCCATTTCAGCAGGCTAATTTTACAGGTTCATCTTGTTAGGGGATGAGACAGATATGAAGGGCTGACGGTGTTTGAATTCTGTAGACAGCCGCAACCGCCTCCCACACCCTTGCCCATCCCACAGAGGGCATTTTCCGGCTGCTGCGACCCCGGGTGGCCCCCTCAGACGTCTGGACAATGACAGACAGACACTGAGCTTCTTTCTGTACTGCCAAAGCCCCCTGCCTTACACCACATCTAGCATTCTCTGGAGCTGGGGTGTAGGAATGCCTTTCCGAGGCATCTTTGCAATCCTAAAGGGCAACTCGCTCAGCCGTGAAAAACAGTCGAAATACTTACACTTGCCATAAATGCCTATAAGCTAGGCAATCTTTCATGCTTTATAATGTTGTCCCCGGCAACACGGCAACACTGAAGGCCTCTGATAGGGAAAACAAAAGACAAATGACTCACCGTGCCCTTTTCTAATCTATCAATTTCTTCTAGAGCCCTTTGTCCTTCAAGCCGAGTGCCGCATGTGGGCCTGGCAGCGCAGCTGTGATTGTATCGCCCTGAAAATGCCTTGGACAGTGTTTGAACTGGCTCAGACACATTTATTCGATGACCTTTCGCCAAAACCAACTTGACTGAGATGTTCCCAGAGTTCGACCTGACATATCTGCTTCCTCTGTTGCAAATGGGACTCGTCAAGTTCCTGGAAATCTCTAGCAGACGCTCCTAAATGAGCAAAAATGAGCTGTATAGAGGCAGGTGTGGCATTTAAACCACATTCACTGTATTCACACGGAGACCACTTTCCTCTGGCGTCACGCTCAGGGTGTGGAGCTCAAATGTCGTACTGTTGTGTTCCAGGTTGCCAGTCGTATTCACAGGGAATCGGACAAATCATTATCATTTCATCGCTTCTTGATTAATCAGCAACTGAAAAGATAATGGACAGTAAAATTCCAGAAGGACATCAGGTCATATTTCATGTTAAAACAACAGTTGATAGTAAAGGCATTTTTTCGGGAATCTCACGGGACATGGGATTCCTGCAGGTTGGGAGTCAATTTTGCTTTTCGTCATGGGACTGGAACAGTGAGTGGGCAGGAGTAGAAATCATGACAATGGGTCAGATTTTTTATGTAAAAAATGTGTGTGTAATGAGAAAGGAATTTTTTTCCCTTGTCAGCACAGGAGTATTTTTGTGGGAGGAAGATGGGACATGAAAGAAAATCCACTCCCCTGTCAACCTCTAGTTGATAACACAAAATGTCACATAATTTTACTGATTTAACCAGAACATTTCCGAGGTCAGCTGAACTAGCTAATGTAACATTGTAAGCTTGATTACATCTGCTGTGTTTTACTTCAAGGCTTAATTATTTCAGAATTAACTATTATATCCTGTGACACTATCAAACGGTCACGTTAGCTAGGAAGTGGCTTAATGGTGACATTAGCTTCAGTAGCTAACAGGTTGTCAACTATGTTGTTTTAACGGTTCACTATCTTATTGTCTTTTCAGCTGCTGATCAATCAGGAAGTTGTAAAATGCTAATGATTTGTCAGATTCCCTACATTTATATGATTTGCAACCTGGAATAGAGTAGCATGACGTTTGAGCTTCCCACCCTGACCATGACGTCTGAGGGAAATGGCCGCCGTGTGAATATGGTGAATAGGATCGTTTAGTAATATTTAGAATTTCCTGGCACTCTGTAGAGTCAGTGTGTCTATCAGAGTGTCTCCATCCTGCTGGGTAAGTGAGTGGACTGGTACCATTTGCAGACAGGCTGCGGGCACTGGCTTAGAGACTTAGGACCCATTGTTATAGGAGCAGTTTAAATACCAGCATGTTGTTAATACCCCCACACGCTGATTCACATATTACTGCCTCTTCACATGCACACGGAAAAGCACGTACACGTCAACACTCCCACCTTTGTGCTCTATCTCCAAGACATCACCATTTCCAATAGCTCCTCTGTCTCCCAGTGTGTGTGTGTGTGTGTGTGTGCATGTGTGGAGAGAAGTCAGTACAGTATATAACAGTGTAGTTCTTTCTAGTAAGAGAGGTGAATTGTGCTGTATAACCATTTAACCCTCACCTCCCCCCCTATTGCCACCCTCCCATGGCAATCCCAATAAAACCCGGATTATTTTTATAACACAACGTATGGCTGCTGACTTTACAAGCTCCCCTCCAGCTCCTGGGTGAGAGAAAGAGAGGAAAAAGGAAAGAAAGGCCAGGTCAAAACCGCTCCGTGTCTCCAAAAGGGCAGCATATCCAAAACCATCAATGAAGGCCCTTTTCTGCTGGGAGGAAAAATAAACACCCTGACTGATCCTTTTTCTGCTGCTTTTGCTTCAGTCTGCTGCTACACAGGGCACTACTGTAGCTAAAGTTCCCAACCAGACCTGCTGTCCTGTCCACTATTATCTTTATGTTGTTTAAAGGTCAAGTTTAGATGTGTTTGTACAGTTAAAGAGCTCTTCCCTGTCTGCGAGGACAGAGGGTGGCAAAAAAAAAAAGAAAAAGAAAAAGTGGAGCCTTGGGAAACTGCTTGTCACAAATGTAACTTTGTTTAAAACTCACAGCATGTAATTTCGGTCACTATAAGTCTCTCTCGCTGACAATAACAGTAACAAAAGACGTATAATTTGATGATGTTTGGAAGTAGTGTGGAATCATGGCAGTTGTTTTCTTTGCTTTTAAACAACCACCATAACCTATGAAAACCTATCTAGGCAGAAATCATGTTCATGTATTAAAGTTTTATTCACATTACATTCAGTCACGTTCACATATCCTGTGTTTTCATGGAAGTTATAGCAACTAGCTAGCAATGGCTAGCAGGAAATGCACCGTTACCTTGAATAAATGACGGTGTTCTCTGGGTTTGAACATTATGAAAAACATTTGGGATAATGTAAGTGCACAGCTCAGCAGAACATATAACATTTATCGCATTTTTAGACATTTTAATAAGGAAATGTAACATTTTACATCTTTAATTACTACAGTTACAATAGAAAGAAACTTACTGTACTGGGAGCCCATAGAAGTAGAAAACAAGCTGGTTTTAGCCCCACTTCCCTATGTTACTTAATGCTAGTTACAAGGTTCATTATTAGAAGGTAGGTCAGCTCAATTTATTTAACTTATTAATATTAAAGCTATAATATGTATAATTTCTGCATTAAAATGTTTAAAAACGCTAGATGCTAGTTGTGTACTTGCATTATCCCAAATGTTTCTAACACACAGATATGTCAAGAGAGCGAGGAAGGAAGCTGACAAATCTTGCTTAATGTAACATGAATAAAACTTTAAGATTACTTCGTCCATGAACATGATTTCTGCCTGAGTCATGTCGGATAGATTTTCATTAGATGGTTGTTTAAAGTAAACAACTCCCACAATCCCACGGTACTTCATGATGTAATAAAACGTAGCCTTTTCTTAATGTTGTCATGTGAAAGAGCCCCGAGTGGCAGAACTTTTGTGTTTAAATTATCCCCTAACGGCAGAGACGTAATATCATTTTTAATGTAATTTTTTTGCATTCCAAAATTCAGCCTTACTTGTGAAACTTATTATATAAAAAGAGACCAAAACAGTTACATCAAATATGTATTTTTGTTATATACAGTTTATGTTACATTGTTTTCTCTGCCAAAAAGAAAAAAAAAACATTTTGTAGTCTATTGTATACATCCACACTCTGCATCATAACAGAAAGCATGATGGCAATAAAGTTAAAGGGACAGTTCAATCCCACATGAAAAATACATATTTTTCCCCCTGGCATGTAATACCATACATCCATCTAGATTTATTTGGTATGAGTTTTGGAAAGATCAGCCGTAGAGATGTCTGCCTTCTCTCCAGTTTAATGGTACTAAATGGCTTGCGGTTGCTCAAAGCGCCAAAAAGTACATTTGAAAAATTAAAAACCAGTGTAAGTTTCCAAAAATCATGGCCCAGTTTATAAGTCTATAATGCAAGTTCAGCAACACACATTGTTAACTGCTCTGCTAATCAGTGTAATAAGCTGAAACATGACAACCGTGGTCATTTTGAATGTTACTAATATAATTACTTACTACATTTTTGTGTACTAATTTCCTTATGTGTAAAATGTGACATTACTGGTGGTGCAGCGTTTGTTAGCTCTTGTTTTAAACACAGAAAGTTGCTGGAAAAAAACCCAACGGATCAATTCTTTATACCTTTCCCCTTTTAGTTACTCGTTGTTAAGGGGCTGTGTCAACTCCGTACTGTTATTTATAATAATTTATGATGATGTTGGGGTGATTTTGCTGTCTTTCCCAAATTCAAAAGTAAAAAAAAAATGTGGAGGACCTATTTCTAAAGTTGAATATAATGCTAGGAAAAAAAAACTAGCTTGTGAACATGATGTCCAACCATGTCCGTGCTTGAAAGCGGTCACGGGTGGTAGAAGTGATAATCTTTTAAATATGCTGGTGATGGAACACATTTTCAATCAGTCTCTCCTGGACGACATTCATACTGTTGTACTCGGTTATTCACACCAAAGTGCCAGAAATAGTTGTCGATAGTTGCCAGAAATTCACACTCCGGCTCCTTTCTCACCTCCGCACAAGGTGACTGTGAATGTTGGGTTTGTCGCTTTCAGAAAGTCACGGACACTGTCGCACAAACGCTCCCTCCCTGTACGACGCTGGAAACGTGTCAGACCACCTGACAGGCGGTTCTCATGAACCATACGGGCGGCTCAAAGTTAAGCGCACTCCCCACCTGAATAATTTTCTTACACTCCCTAATTTTATTGAGTGAATATATTGCAATGATGTTGGTTGCCAAATCTGTTTGTTTTCCCTGAACACTGACAAGAGAGGCGGATGAGTTATTGGAGATTTTGACTGCCAAAGACGAGTATGATTAATATGCCAGGTAATGTAACCCACAAATTCTTGGACTCATTTCAAAAAGTAATATATTAATTTGCTTATTGCCTCCTTGGAAAAGTACTTTTCCAGCACTATATTACCTTGCTGTAAAATTGTCAGTGGCATCCTCTTATCCTCTAAAATTGGAACTCAACTTAATTTCCCTCTCTGTGCTCTGTGATAAAATCAAAGTTGGGAGAATATTTCCTCCAGGCAAAGCCAACTTTTCTGCCATTTCTCATCTGAGCTCGGCGCGATGTGCGAGCGGACGATGACTAATTCTATGAAAATTAATCAGGGCGACTGGGGGGGTGGGATGTATTTCCTGGATAATTCAACTTTAATCTTATATTTAGAAGTGGTGATAACAAAAGTAACGACTTATTTCTGTGATTGGAAACTGTAATGTGGCATTACTTAAATTGAAATAGTAATTTGTTTCACTCCATTGTGGGTCGGCGCAAAAGGCTGGGACAGGGGTTGGGTTGGTGGGGTTGGGTTGAGGGGGGTGGGGGGGGCGGTGAGGGGGGGCTGCTGCATCAGCATGTGTGCAGTAATGTGATAGGGAGGCCTAGCCGCACAAAGAAAACACTACCAGCTCTCTAACAACCCTCCCAGTAAGACCCTGAGAGGGGTGGGCGGCTTGTAGACGGGGGGGTGGGGGACTGGGCAGCAGGCTTCTGTAATTATGCTGCCTTCAAATGCCGTTGGAAATATTGTAGTTCTAAGTAAAGCACATATGAACAACATTAAACATTAAATGTGGTGGTGGAGATGTGACCTTTAGGGAATAATAAAGCAGTGAAGCTGAGCCAACACCTGCTGGCAAATATGATGTAGATTTTTTTATTTTTTAATCTCTTTCAGTACCATATGTTCCTGGTTTTTTATTTTAGTCTTCATTTTTCATTTTATTATATATCATCAATTGTATTTTTGACGCGTTTTATCCTCTATCTTCTGTGGAAGTGTGTTTGAAGCTTAGAGTGTCAGTTTTTCTTCAACCAAAAGAACTTGACTGCTGTGGTACTGTAAGTCATATTTATGACTGGAAGGGTTTATGTGGAGCATCTGAAGGTAGAATTGGCCTCCTTAAAGCCAGACCTGTCCCACTTTCATCATGGTGCATGCATAATTTTGGAAATGGGAGTTGGTTAGTAGGTGGCAAAGCACTTCCAGGGTTTTATGTTGCCCTCAGTTGCTCTGCATGATGGTAGAGAGATTCATATCGTATCGTATGTCTCATACAAACACTGATAACTCAAAAGCACTACTGGCAAATAGGACTCCAGTGCAAGGCAGAATGCATGCAAATGCAAAAATAGACAAGAGTCAACTTTGGAAGAATCCTGAAACTGACTGGAAATGGCCAGAAAGACCGTGTGAATCGTAATAAGCTTGGCAATCCCGACCTTTCACCTAAATATCATCAGTTCAAAATGTAGTTTATGAGCTAATATCTGCAAAACTATTAACATTCCAGCTACAGCTGTACTTAGTGAATTTAGTGATGATTAGCCACTGTATGCTAACACGCTAAACTGACATGGTAAACAGTGAACCCTGCTGAACATCTTCATGTAAGCATTGTGTTAGCATGCTTAAATTAGGCTGCCATTTAGCTTGAAGCAACACTGTGAACCAACCAAGTCTGAACCAACTTTTTTTTTCTTCACATTTTCTGTTACATCAGTGAGTTTTGGCTTCAAATTACTATTATAGCTGCACACTGAAGAACTATACATAACTTTACTTTCACATTCAGTTGTCATCACCTGCATGAGCTACATTTTCCCTATACTTCATCATTCTGTTGTTAATTCCTCTCTTTCATCCTCTTGAAAACTAATTAAAAAATATTTTCCGACTGACCTTTTAAACAGTTGTTCGATCAAATGTCAATTGGCTCACGGTCCTATCAATAGCCTGCCAGAATTTCCCGTAATTGGTCTGAAACTCTGAACCACCCATGTAGAAACAAACCAAATCAGGGCTCGATTTGATCCCGACCGAGACCTCCTTTTTCAGTCGGACCAAAGTTCGGCCGTGTGGTCTTGGGGAGGTTTCACGCCTGCAATTTTGGTTCAGATCAAACTGGAAAGACTGAAAGTCTGGACCAAATGAGGTAGGCGCGAAAGCACCGTGATGCATCAGAATTTTAAGCTTTCAAGCCAGCCTGTTGCTCGCATTCCGGCATCCTCACCAAAACCCGAGAAGTAGCCTCATTTAGAACATATATTGGTTCGGCTATAAGGAACATACAGCCAGGTAGTACAAGATTATTCATAATGATGATCTCAAGGCTGTGTCTGCTCTGAGGTTGTCAAAATTAGGTTTGCACGTGTTAATTTAATCACAGTTTATATAAATGTCTATATACAAAACTATTTAAAAGATCCTCAATCAAAAATAATAGGCTACTTAGTTGGCCACACCTCTGTGACCCTTCACGCTCTGTGATAATGAATCATTTAATCTGTTGTTTACTCTGTTGGGTTGATAAAAGAAAAAATGTCAGAAAAGAGACATTTAACAAAGGTAAAGATTGAAGAAACGCAAAAAAGTTTGGGAACCACTGATCTAGTCCCTCCTAGCGTGCCCTATACGTGAAAGTGTGACAAAAATGTGAAAAGTCACAGCTTTTTGCTCCTTCAAATTGAAACATGTCAAACAGAGATGAATTCTGCATGAAAATGTGTTGCACAACACATTTGCACATCTTTAAATAGTGATGCATTTTGTAGTAATTAAGCAGGTACTGTCACCGACAGCCGTTGCCATGGCGTCGATGCTCTCTACCTCTGTACATGACATGATTATATCACCAGGCTCAGGCTGCAGAGTAAACCCTACCCTACTTTCTTAATCCCACTTGACAATTTTCACATTCAATCTGTTTAATGTCTCCTAATCATATTTACCGCAGTTTGCGTTGTTCTGAAAATCTATTTAATCAGATCAAATTTCAGTATTTCTGTTGAAGTACTTGAAGGTGGCTCGAGGCTCCAGCTGTCAGGATATGGGAGTGGGGTGGGTGGTCAGGCCAGGACAGATGTGTTTAAGCTGGCAGGGAAAGTAAAATGGAGGAGGAAGAGGAGGAGGAGGGGTGGAGAAACTTCACCCCCCGAAGGCCCTGCTGCTTTCATCGAAACACTTCCTGGTTCTGAACTTAAATCCCCCCTCCGTCACTCCCTGGGGTGGTATCCCCTGACCGGGTTGGGTTACACCATGTGACGGATGCACATTGTGCTGGTGTTTTTAAAAAAGCGGGCTGCTATTGTGGCTGGGTGAGCAGGGACTTGAATAATGCAGCACATATGGGATGAATTGGGACTTTTTGACGCTGTGACATAACGGCTGCATGTGACTTTCTTCCCCCCCCCACACTCATATACACATTTTCAAAGTGTGTACAGTACACACAATCACACGTGCTCAGACGCTCTGCTGTGCCGTCACACACACACTCTGGTAGGATCAGGTGGTGATGGGAACAGAACATGCGGCTCTCATGGCAACCTGGATATGAACAATACACACACACACTGGGCACTTTGTGAGTTCAAATCTGTTTGAAATGCTATGATAAACACACACCACACAGACACACACACACACACACCCCTGTGTTGTGTCTGTATTTGCCCCTGATCCAGTTGGGTAGAGAAAAAAAAAAAATCCTTTTGAAACCTGAAACTCTGCTCCATCAGCAGCCCCTGTGCTCCCCTCCACCAGGCCAGGAACAGAGCGGCGGCGGCGGCGGCGGCGGCGGTGGGAGAACACGGGCCTCTGTTGTCTCAGCCGGAGCCCTTTGGATACATTTTGAACCCCCTTCTCCCAACGGACGTCGCTGCATAGAGGCCTTGTTGTGCTGAGAAGCATGTGAACGCACTGCTGACTGGAGTGTGGTGAGCAATGTGACTCGTTACAGTAACAAGGTCAGTCTGCGCTCGCACAGTTCTGCGTGTGTGTGTGTCTGCACATATTCATGCTGTATATCTCTGCGTAGGCAGGCATGGATGAATTAGAGACTTACAGCACACTGCAGCACACTGTGCCGGCGGTGTGTGTCACCTCAATTGCCTTCTATAATAACTGCCCATAAATCTGATATCGAGGTGCTGTTTTGCTTTGTTCTGTAATGTATATATGGTTCTTTTAAAAAAACATTAAAACAAATGAATGTGTTTCCTCCATAATTGGTTTCCAGGTCTTTTATTACAAAGACTACAGCTTCCTGGTGCTGTTCAAGTTTTGTTTTTACAGCAAGAACCCAGAGAAAAGAAAAAGTTCTAACTAAGATCTCATCTTTGTGTATGAGCCCAATTTAAGACCAATATGAGACTCTGACCATTTAAGAGAAACAGATGAAACTTCAAGACCAAAATATATATATTATTATTTCAAAGAAAAGACAGTCATAAGAGACAAACTTTTCTTCTGGGTAATGCCTGTAAAAGCAGCCTTATATTTTCATCTATGAGCAGCTGAGAAACAAACAAAATGATTATTTTAAACTATGCCAGCGGCATCGCTCAGCAGGGGTTCCCAAACTTGTTCAGCTCAAGACCTAAAAGAGAAAATTGGCACCTCTCTGGGACCCAAACTTGCAAAAACCCATCATGCATTGCCGTAACATTTACATTTAACTGATAAAGAAAACAACAAACCATTGATTTTAAAAGTTAAAATGTGTTTATTTCATTATAAATTTTGACTATTGTAATTTTGTACCGCCTCAAAATGAATTTGCATTGTCCCCTAGAGTGCTAGATGGCTTTTAATTTGAAAAAAAGATACAGGAAGTGTTGAGCTTGTATTAACAGTATAATACCTTTAAAAGGGCAAATTAGAGGAAGATCAAAACGATTCATACTAAAATACTGTAGTGATGGCCCACATTACCCATCATGCCTGCCCTGAATAGTTTGTTAAATTGCCTGTTTTATGTTTAAAAAAAATGCAAATGTTCCTTTCTGTTAGTGTTAAATTATGTTTTTCTTTTCCTCGTGTTCTTTTTCCCTGTATTACATAGCCGACAGCTGCAGTGTTTTCTGTCTCCCATTCTGCACTCCCTGTCACCGTTTGAGGAAAGGCGATGTGCATTTAACCTGTCAATTGGCAACCCAATTAAAACAGGTCTGCAACCCATTTTGGGTCCAGAACCTAAGCTGGAGAAACTCTGCTCTGTGGGGATGGTGATATTTGGTGTGTTAGTCTGTCTTTGAGACTCTCTGGCTTCGGTCCAGAGTGAAATACCCCAGCAGCTACTGGACAGATTGGATTGAAGTTTGGAACATTTTTGGTCAGTACCTTAGCGACATTGGTGATCCTCTAACTTTGCATGCAGTGCCCACCCAAAACTCATTTCCTCTAATCCAACACCTCGATTCACAAAATCTAATTGCAAGTGAAGAAGCGGAAGTGATGGATTCCTGTCAGTCTCATTCCAAAATAACCCAATTCTTCCAAAACTTCATAAAGTTACTGTTTGCCTTTTCCTCAGTATTGCTAATATGTTGACAAAGTAGCCTGGTTCCAGACCTTTGAGTTGCTGCCAACATCCCAGAATGATTCATCAATTGTAATTGGTCTGGTCTTGTGCCTAGTTATGGCCTTTTCCTGTAGACACTAATCAGAGATTTGTAGGTGGGACCAAGAATGGGGATGTTATGATCTGTCATAGTAACTAACTATCTAATTACAATCATAAAAAGTGAAATAAATGGAGATTTGCACGGCTGTACCGCTGTATGTTGACTTACAGAAATAAACTCATAAAATGTCAGATTTCTTTGATCAGTGTGAAAAAAGCAAACTGCTCCAACCAACCACTGCAGTAGCCTCTGGAAATGATTAAGGCTGGATGTATACACCACTAGCTTCTGACTGGTTAGGGCAAAACAAAACAAAATAAGCCCTCTTCCCAAAGAGAAATCAGCAATAATGAACACAAAATCAGGCTGAATGAACTGAAAGAAATGGCAGCGTTTTAGGATTTAAAACTGTTGAAGTACGGCTTCAAATGACAAATGACCGCTGAGGCCGGTGCTTGTGACAAAACCAGCCAAATGACAGATCAAAACCAGCCCAATGGACAATAAAGCTGGGACAGGCGTTTGACTTGTTGTGTGTGTGTGTATGTATTTGGGCGTGTAGGTGATGTGTGCCATGTCTGTGTGCGTATGTGCTGATCTGGTGTCAGTTCAATAGAATGTAAATTATTTCATTTAAAATGTGTTTCTTTTTTATTTATATACTTGTGTAATATAATGTAATGTACAAAGCAGGTAAACGCAACCAGGGGATGAGAAGTTCAGCCTGCAGCAACACTTCAAAAGTAGCCCAGTTCTGTGGGAAAATGATCAATCTGGCACTTCATTTATGAAGATGAAGAGATAGAGGATCATCATTTTATTAGTAGGATAATGAGCCTGTTCAGTGGTAATGTTGTTAAGCACAGAGACATTTTTATTATTTTAAAAAGTTTTACCTCAGACAGTTTAAACGGAGGAAATTTAGGAAAGTCAAACAGGATGACAAAGCAAGATAGTTACAATTTCAAGGATCGCAAAGGCGCTTTGTTTGTTTTCCTGTACTTTTATCCACAGTTACATTTCAACCTGTTGCCTCCTGTGTCCTTTAATATTTTGGTATTATGTATTGAGTATTATTAGTATATTTGTATAGTGTATGTGTATATACACTAACTGTTGAATGAAAGGGTGAAAAAAAGAAAAAGAAAAAAGTAAAACAGATCCTTTGAAATGTCTAACATTATAGCTCAGACATAGGAAATGTCAACGTCTAGCCCCTTGACACTTTTCTCTTTTTTTTTTTCAAATCTGACCCCTCTGAAAAGGTAATTGAATATGCCTGGTCTGAGCTGATGAAAGTTGAGCCGAATCTGACAACACCGTGAGCTGAGTCTGAAAATGTCCTAAAATAATAAACGCTTTTGATTTGGGAACCACAGTGGCTTCTTATGTGGCATCACCCTCAGGCCGAGCTTTACATTTGCCCCACTTGTGGTAAGAACCTAAAATTAGTTACATGGCCTCTAAATTTTCATCCGAGAATTCCATTTATAGCCTCATGCTCTGCTACCCTGGCTGCAGACTTAAAGGGACAGTTCACCACCAAATGAGAATTGCTTTGAACGCCAAAGGCCGAGTGTTATCTAGTTATATTTGAGAGAAGGGAGACATCTATAAGACTCCATAACTTATGGATAAATATATAAATAGCACTACAGTGAAGAGGAAAAATGTGTGTTTTTGATTTTGGGATGAACTGACCCTTTAACCATATTAACCTATATGTCAAACTCACTCTCACTGTCATCTGTGTACATGGATTTAGCTTTTAGCTTTAGTTTATGGCTAAACAACTGAGGACTGGGATGCACAATGCTGTATTAATTCACTGCGTTATCTCTGCTTGTGTACTGCACATGCCTGCGCATGTGTTTACACGCCATCTGCATGCCTGCATGTGTCTGCATGTCGACCGTAGCCTAACTTTGAGAGCATCTTCGACATGTTTTGCGCACTATGATCATTTGTCGCACGTGGAGATTCTGCGGGGGCCCTCCGGAGCTGCAGCGATCTGCTTAATGCACGGCAGCTACTGGAATCTCACTCATCTGCTCTGGAGTGAGCGAGCATAAACAGGCACCCCTGGGAGCCAGTAATATGTTAAACGATTTGACTCCAGTCCTGCTCAACCTTATCCAGCCGAGGCAATAAGAGATATGAGAGCGCGATGTGTGTGCTTGTGCATGTCGCTGCGACACGAGTGCCGTGTTTGTGTGGGTATTATGAGCACCGCCTTGAGATGAACGACACTAAGCCAAGAGAGAGAGAAAAGGTGGAAAAAGAAGAGAGCAGCTGGGAAAAAGGATGCAAATTACCAAGACAGAACTTGATGAAATCGACTGGAATTGCTCCTTTGGTGTGGCGGCGAGGGAGAGCTGCCTTTGTGTGAACAGTTCAAAGAGCGGTGGATATATCTCTCCTGGCTGTAATGCAGACCCATATATACATAGATATGCTGTGATCCACGTATATACACACAGATAACAGGAAAGGTGTGTTTCAACTAACGCAGGATCTGAGAGCAAATGATGGCTGCTGGTGAGAAAGTGTCAGACGGAGACTTATCAGCTTGTCCTCCACCTGTTCTGCTACACCGGAGGGAGCAGAGGCAGATAGAAAGAGCACAGGAGATATACGCTCTGAGAAATAAAGGTGCTAGCTAGAACCATAAAGAGCTCTTTGGCTGGTCCCCATAGGAGAACCCTTTTTGATTCCTGGTAGGTCCTGTACCTGGAACTCTTGCTGAGAGTTCTACCGAAAACCCAAGATATAACCAAGGGTTATACGTAGAACCATCTGTGGAGGATTTCCTCCAAGCCCCCCATGAGAGGTTCTACAGAGAACCTCTTTATGGGGTAATGGCTCCACCAAGAACCTTCTCTCGAGGTTCTATCAAGAAGCTTTCCATCTTCTGGGTGCTTAACCCAAGGGTTTCTACCGAGCACCTTTTAATTTATCTAGCACCCACCGAGGTCCACTGAGAACCTTTTTATGACTGAAATCCACTCAGGGGGTTCTCTCAAGAACTGTTTAATATTTAAAAGGTTTTATCTTGAATCCACCCAGGGGGTTCTACTGAGAACCCGTTAGTAGTCCAAAGGTTTATCTAAAACCCACCCCCGAGGTTCTACTGAGAGCGTGTTTTTATTCAAAAGGTTTTATCACAGGGTTCCACTGAGAACCCTTTAAAATGACAAATGTTTTACCTTGAATGCAACCGGGGGTACAGAGAACCTATTTATTTTCCAAAGGTTTTATCTAGAACCCACCCAGAGGGCTCTACAATGAAGCTTTTGATATTCCTAAGGTTTATCTAAGACCCACTCACAGAGTTCTGCCAAGAACCTTTTGATATTCCTAAGGTTTTATCTAGAACCAACTAAGAGGGTTCTACCCAGAACCTTTTTATATTCCAAAGGGTTTATCTAGAATCCATGCAAGGGGCTCTACTGGGAACCCTCTTATATTAAGGTATAAAGAACCCTTGACAAACCTTTGACAGAAAGGTTCTTCAAGAATTTCATTTTGGGTGGTAAGGGTTCTTAATGGCACGTTGAGTCTTACAAAGAACCCTTGACAAACCTTTACTTCAACAAGAGTTCTTCAAAAGCATATGGCTCTGGGTAGAACCTCAGTCCTTCAGGCAGAACCTTCTTGGAACCCTTATTCCTAAGAGGACAGAGGCAGAGAATGAGAGAATACGGTGATAAAAGAGTGAGGAGGAGATATGAGGAGAGGAAGAATAAAACAGACATGCAGAGGGAAGGAGAAAGGAAAAAATCTGAGGTTTAAAGAGCGAGATGGAGAAAGAAGTCACGCGGAGGGGAAAAACAGATAATGCTGCGGAGAGAAAGAAGTGGAAAGTGAATAAGAACACTATCTCAGAAAAGGGAGAGAGAGGGCTAAAGGAGGAGATAGAGGAGGGAACGAAAGCTCAAGAGGCAGAGAAAGAGAAAAAAGGTCGAATGAACAAGAAAGATAGCGAGAGTGTGAGAGATAGACAGCGAGAGGAGGGTGGGTGGCAGCGAGACGGAGAAGTGGATGTCTCAGGCCATTTCCTGTGATGATAGCCAGAGGCTTATTTTTCACCTCCCTCCAATCACCACAACCCCCCCTTCCAACTCCACCACACTCCCGCCTATCCTCTCCTCCGCCACCCACCCTCTCCCAGCCTATCGACAGCACACTCACACACACTGACTCACAGGCTGGCATACAATTTGATTGCGAAGCGTTAACCTCTGTCTGGCTACTGTAAAACGCACGGCGGCATGACAATAATGGAGTCCGGGAGCAACACATGTTTCTCAGCCCATTCAGGCTTGCTCAACAAGTGACTGCTTGAAAATAATTACATCTCATTTTATTCATTGTCACTGAATTACCTGCTTGAGTGGCCGCGCACAATGGCACCCCGAGATGTGGATACATGGGCGGGGCTGGAGCTGTGGGCTCTGGAGTGTGTGTGTGTGTGTTGTTAGCGTGTTTAAATGTATGTTTGTCTGAGTGGCTGCATACAAATTAGACTTGTTTGACACTTTCTGCTCTCTTGAGACTATGAGAGTGTGTAGTTATGTCTGCCTGTGTATGTTGTTAAGTGTACTCTATATTTAGAATATTTTCACCGCTTTACATTGCCGTCAGGCAGCCTCTTCCAGCAGGAAACTGCTGTTATGTCATTCAAATACTGCTGTCTCCAAACCAACCAAACTCCTTGAGGAAAAACTGTAATTTTATCTTGCAGAACACAGGAGTTCCTGAGATGCCACTGCCTCTGTCATTTAGTTAGTTGGTGTTATTTAGCAACTTGTATGTTTTAAAAAGTTAGTTCAGATTCACCAATGACATACAATAACACGAGCAAACTAACTGATGGAGGCAGCGGTAACTCAGCAACTTCTGTGTTCTGCAAGATAAAATTACCGTTTTTCCTTAAGGAGTTTGGTTGCTTTGGAGAGGGTGATATTTGGCTTACTTAACTGCAGTATCCTGTTGTTAAAGGCTGTCTGGCAGCAAAATAATGTGGTGAAAATATTCTAAATATAGTGTATACTTCAACTGATAGTGGCTAAAATAAGTTTCGTTGCTGTCCCTGTCCACATTGCTTAACTTCCATGCTGGTACTCCTCTCTGCTTCTCCATACCGGGTCATGCCAGCCAGCATCTACTGTATGTAATACACTGACAATCGATAAGCGTCTCACACAAACCCACTTCAAAAAATCCGAACTATCCCTTTAAAGCTCATTGCTTTTGTGTTCACAGATTTTCACCAAAGATACCTGGATGCTTGCAACAAATGGTTTGACATTTTGGGAATAAAGCTTAATCGCCTTATCACTGAAAGTTAGATGAGAAAATCAATAACACTGCCAAGTCTGTATACTACAGTAAATATGAAGCTACAGCCAGAAAACGGTTATCTTATCTTACCATAAAGGCTGTTGCATGTTTTCAGGAGCAGATAACTCATCCTGTTTATCATCACACACTCACTCACTCTCCTGTCGGGCTCTTAGAAACAGCCGTTTTAGCGTTTTTCTGTCTGACTCTCAAGTTCCTCATCTTGATATTCTGTGACAGAGGTAATTCTCGGCTGCTTAACAGATGATTCGGTGTGGTCAGTATCTACAGTGAGGATGTCAGCAGATGCTTTCAATCTGTTCTCTTTCGTCAGGAATATATCACCTTCTAAGAGAAACACACAAGCCGTCATATTAAACTGGGGTAGCGAAACACTCTCAGGTCTGACTAATCCTAAAAGACACTCTATGAGGGGGTCTGACATGACCCTGGCAGAAATTGTGTTCATTGTTGCACTAATATCAATATCAATATCATTCACATTATGTTTAGTCACATTTGCCAACTTCCTTCATCACTTTCTGATGTATCTGACCCAACCTGAAAGTCATAGCTACTAGCTAGCAAGGGCTAGCAGGAAACACACCATTATCTTGAATAAACTGTGGGTTTCTCTGCATTTAACTTTGTTGGAAACATTTGGGATGATGTAAGTTGTAAAGTGGAAATGCTACATATTATAGCTTTAAAGAATTTGTAAAAAACTTGCTAGCCTAGCAACATTAAAGCAACATAATCCAATGGTCTCACAGTGTAACAGGCGCACTCTTTAAGGACTTTGAAGAAAGCATCTGCTATTCTGAATATGTTTGTCTACGCCTCCATAATAATACAACCACCAATTTTTCAAACGCAATTTCCAGAAAAAATATTGTCTTGTTTCAGGCTAATTCTTTATTTTTGGCCAGCAGCAGATACTTCCTGGAAACAGAGGTAGATCGATTTTTTTTAAACCTGTACCTTTGGGCAGAGGGAGGTTAGCTGTTCCACACAGTCTTTATGCTAAGCTAAGCTAACCTGCTGCTGGCTTTAGCTTCCTATTTCAGAGACAGATATGAGAGTGCTATCATTTTCCTTATTTATGGCAAGAAAGTGAATAAACCCATTTCTAAACACCACAAAGGAGCGTGTTTAAAAGGAGCAGATTAGTTTTCACAAAGAGCTTTCAGATTTAATTTCCCTACACACCCGCATTTGTAAAGATTCCTGTTGCAAGAGGATCCAACCACCACAGTTTACAGTAAACATGGTGCTTTTGTGATATTGACAGCTCAAAAGAACAGGAAAAATGCAAATGAGGTTTTGGTTATATGCTCCTCTTTTAAGATTTATACCTTTTTTTTTTTACTATTCAAAATGAACTGCCAATAATTTTCTTTTTTCAATAAAATCTCAGTCGAAATAATGAGTCCTAATTGCCTGTCCTTTCATTTGTACATGTGAGTGCACAGTAAGAGTTATCTTACAAGTGAGTGTGGGCGTACAATAGGCTCCGGGTCACATTACAAGTTAACCTTTCACTCGTATGCGTGTGTGTGTGAAGTATATGTGTGCAACAGAGCTGTTTGTCCAGACTATTGGCGAGCAGCTGACTGGAGAGAAGGAGAAGATGTAGCTGTAAATATTTAATGTCGTCCATGCGCTATCGTTGCCCTGTATTAGACTGGAGGCAGGAATGAACACCTGACAGAGACTGAGAGACAGAAAAGTACAGGGGAGACTAAATCTGGAAAATTGCTCTTTCTCTCTCTGGATTTATTTTGTTTGCAGGGCAGAGGCATAATGGTTCAATAAAGTGTGCAATAAAATGCCAGGAAGAGGTGTGGGCAGTAAGTTGACTAAAGCTATGGCAAAGTCCCTCCGTCTCGCCTGCAGCCACAACTTTCAGCTGCTGATATCTGACTGGAGAGCTTCTTTGTATACACTTGAGAAATAACTAATCATCACTGACCAGATATTATTTGGTAAACACTATAAAGAGGTCATTAAAAGATCAGCTTTTAGGGAAAATAAGAAAACAACACTGTTCAAATGTTTATCTAGTAAATAAACACACTAAAAGACCGAGCTACAGCCTGTGGCAGGAGATACAGAAGTATCCGCTGCTGCACCACGTGACTAAAGAGTGGTTTCTTCCCTCAAGCTGTGAGACTGCTTAATTTATCATTTAGCACTCCACCAGTAGTTTTGTCTTATTTTTATCTCTTCAACCAATCTACTGTATACAGTATAATTTATTTTTTAAAATGAAACCAAAGAGGAAATTTCGCTATACAACCCGGTTGTGTAATTAAAACAAAATCGATCTTGTATCTTATTTACAGACTGCAACTTTACTCTGTTTTGGTTTAGTTTCATCAACCCTTTTTTTTTTTTTTTTTTTTGCAAAAGCAAGAAGCTTGTTTTATCAAACAGGCTCTCAAGAGCTCCTGTACACTACCTACAGTACAGGACTGCACACGCAGATAACAAAGCACCAGAAATAGCCATATATTTCCCTCAGGAGTGGTGGAGACCAAAACAGGGATTGAATATTGGACTGATATTTGTGTCTGCTGGATAAGTAAACAGGTAACTGTTTGTCCATGTTTGCCATACAGCTTTATTATATGTCTGTTTTACATTTACAGTTTTTTAAGTGACCTAAAGAAATCACTCAATGCAGGTTTAAATGAACATGTATTCATACTTACCTGAGGGTCTCTTTTGGTTATGCAATGAATGTCCACTCTCAAGACCAAAGGCACAAGTGGTGTCATATTGTTATACCTCCGCAAAATCTCCTAGGAAGCAAACTGGGGTGGATGATTGTAACCTACTAAGTCTGCATGCACTTTCTTTTCATCCTGATTGAACTCCGATCGAGGGTTTTGAAACATGGGATGTGATACAATACAGCTTGTTGCTGATGCATTTAATTGGAGCAGCTGTACTGTAGCTAACATTTGGCTTTGGTTAATGCTAGCAAGCATTAGTTAGCAAGGCCATGTTGTAAGTCAGATGTAGATGTGTCCCAATCACATGATTCATCCTCAAACCCCACATCTATGCCATGGTGATGTTTGCGAGTGGTTGTTGGTGGGGTTGGATCCAGTTTTGCTTATTGTTTTGTTTGCTTATTTGTTTGTCTTTGGATTTAGCCGAAACACTTCTATACCAGCTTTGTTAGACTTGATTGAATGGGCTGTTATTTCTTATTATCCTACCTTTTAGGTGTCCATTAATTGTCAAATCTTTAAGATTTTGTGTCAAAAACAAATTCTCTGCAGAGGTCTGGTTCATCTTGAAAACTGTCATTGAATGGACGTGGAGGACTAGGTTTCATGCAACCATAATTAGGACTTCAGTTGTTGTTATATATGTTCATGTGGCATGTTTTGAAAGGCAATGAGCTACTTTGTCGTGTAGGTGTGAGGCCTTGTTGTGATAAAAATCATTTCAGATGTGTCTAAGTCTGTGTTTGGCATTTTTTACTTGACATTTGTTATTTACAAAGAGTGCGAAGAAAAGGGTGGTTTTCTTCAACTTCTATTAATTGATTTCTTTTGGCTGCTTGAGGGCTGTGCAACAAGCTGTAAACACAAGATCCGCAAATTATCACTTGCTCTGTTTTGGTCTCCAACAGCTCCTGAAGGAAATATGCCTCTTCCGCTCCTAAATGTGCTAAGCTAGCGTCACCAGCTAGTTGTTAACTTTGTCTGTTTGTTGTTTGGTGCTGGATACGTAGCGTATAGTATGTTTATCAGAGGCAGCTGACCCTGATAAGAGCAGTGATGGTGAAAAAAAACCCAGTAAAGTTGCAGACCGAAATGCTCCATGTAGTGGAAGGGAACAACAAACTGAGTGGGATTGTCTCTCACATTTTTAATATAACTAATTAATCTCCATGCTTTTGTAGTTTTGTGCTTGGTGTGTGCCTTTCTGCGTGTGACTTGGCTTGTGCTGTGTTTTGAGCACACTTTCTTTTTCAGAAAACTGAGCTTTAAAGCAACAATCATCTGTCAACACTATCAGTTTCATTTATTAAATCCTGTATAAAAAAAAGAGACTGACTGAGCCTCAACTGCTGCCATTTTTTCTTATTTAATTGTGAGCTGCTGGTTTTCTGAGCTGGTTGGAAGTGATGTCTGCACAGCTGATTGTGGAACAACTCTCGTCACTTTTTCCCCTCGGGAGAAGCCTGACTGTGTCATTCTCGATCTCTCCAGACCTCTGCTGCATCGATACGAGCCCTGCTGCCTTCTTCCCCCCTCCCTCAGCTGCGGCAGTTTGGAAAAGATGTTTCTATACTTGGGTTTATACCAGCATCAATAGCAAAATTATCACTCCCTCTCCTCCTCTTCTCCTCTCTTTTCCCCTCCCATGCCCTGCTTTCTGGTTTTTTTTGGTGAATTGATATTGCTGATGTGATGTGAATGTCATGAATTTCCTCTGTCGCCTTTGGGGTTTCTTGTCTGACCTAGCAGTTTTTTTTTTATGTCCTATATCAAGTTGTCAGCCTTGGCTGTGCCACCATCCAGGATGCTTGCCCTCGCTTGTCCATCTGTCTCTGTCTCTCTCACTGTGTTAATCCTCCCCTCTTTCTTCGTTTTCATCAGTTTTGAACACTGTGGTATTAATCTACTTCTACAGCAACCAGCCAGCAGAAAAAAATGCTTATTTTACTGGCCAACCGTGCAAATAAAACGACCAAAACAACACTTATAGTCAATAAAATATCACTTTCTTTAGTGAATAGTGTGAATATACATGTTTTCAAACTTTTGACCTTCATAGGCTATTATCCATGTTTCTGTGTTTCTATTTTAAAGCAGTTTTTCTCAACCTTTTTGAGTCACAACCCTCCAGAATAATCCGGTTGGTGATTGCGACCTTGTTCTGCCTGAGAAACTCAAACACAGAGATCATTGCTTTGAACATACTCAAGCAAATATATTCTTAGACAATATAAAAAACATAACCCTCATTTGTCATCATGCCTTGTGCAGGACTGAGTGGTTTGTTAAGTTTGCTATGTTGTTTTTCTGTCCCATTTGTTGTTGTTGTTCATTAGAACATGGTTATTTATGTGGGTGATTGTAATTTTTGTGCTGGTTTACAGTTTTAAAGGTGCAGGTCACCCCAAAATCAAAAATTGTACACCCCTGGCCTGTGGTGCTGTTTATGAATCTAGATTTTTTTTGGTGTGATTCGCAGAGTTTAGTAGATATCGGCCATACAGATATCTGCCTTCTCTTCAGTATAATGGGACTAAATGTCACGCAGCTTGTGATGCTCAAAGCACCAGAAAACATACATTTGAAAAATTCAAAACCAGTGTCTCTTTCCAAAAATCCTGACCCAGCTGTAAGCAGTTCCATGTCAGAACTACTTTCTGTCTATTAGAGAGAAAGTAGGTCCGGTAGATTCTATCGCAGAAAAGATCACGATTTCTGAAAAGAGACATTGCTGTTGAGCTCAAATTGGGCATCACAGGTATGGTTCAATCCAGTTCCATTATATTGAAGAGAAGGCAGACATCTCCACGGTCGATATCTCCAAAAACTCCGCTGCTCACTCCAAAACAGTATGGATAAATAACACTACAGGCCAGGAGGAGCAATGTGTGTTTTTGATTCTGGGGTGAAATGTCCCTTTAACCATTAGTGATGCCAGCTGTACTTCGCATATGTTTTGTGGGGTGTGTCTCTTATGTTGAATGTCTTTGAGGGGCTAATTTCGATTTGAGCTGCTTCCTGGTTCTCAATTTATTTTTCTCATTTTATTTTAGTCTCCACAACCATCTGGTAACCCCCAGAAATGATCTCACGATTCTCTTGGGGTTTGAGAACCACTAAAAAAAAAACAAACAATGATAAATTTATCCAATGCTTGCACAGGGAACAGTGCCGGAACGGGCACCAAAAAAACATTTTATATTACACATAGTCATCTTTGACATAACTTCAAAACTGTTATTTCTTCACATTCTGTTGATAATTTTATTCTTCGACGTTTTAAACAAAAATTTTTTGCATATTGTACCCGCACTACAGCTATTAAATGAAAGACTGACACAGGTTTGAACTTCCATTACCAACAGGCAATAGAATTAAGATTTTCCAATATTTTTGAAGTGCCTCCATTATTTTTGAGGACTCTTGTGTCCAGTAACTCCACACAATGCCCGGCCGGCTCCTTTGCCTTTTTTTCTTCTCAATCTCCTATTTTCCTCTCTGCTCTCTCTTCATTCTGCCATTAGTTCAATCACATTATTGGCATTTCTGCCAAGGCGCCGCACTAAATGCAGTTTCAAACACGAGTAATCAACAATTCCCTCTCTCTTTTCTCCCTCCTTGTCCTCCTCCTCCTTTTTTTCACTCCCCTCTCCGTTCCAGACAATAGCTGGCGTGGACAGACAATGTACAGCTGTCATCTCACCCCCCCCCCCCTCCGTCCCTTGACTCCACCTCCACTAACATCTGTTGTGTCCAGTCAGGCTTTTGGGCAGGGTGGTGGTGAGGGGGTGGATGCTGAGGTCAAACCAATCTCTATGTAGATTGTAATGACTTCCTGTGCCCCCCCCCCCCAATCCACCCCCGGCTTCTTCTTCTTCTCTCTCTTGGTGCAGCTCCCAGGGGGTTGCCGGGAAGGACGTCTGAACTCTGAATGGGTCTCTGTTACCGACAAGCTGTTGTCCAGCCAGATTCCCACCATCATTACCACAGAGGACGGGCCTGAAAATAAAACCGTGCAAAGGCGAGCATTCATATACACATCAGGTTCATATGCAGAATATCAATGCATGCACGATTTCTCTGTTTACTGACTCCACTCTGCTACAGACAGGGAGCCATATGGCCAGCACTGACAACATTAAGTATAACTGTGTAGTACACATAATGTCAGTTACTGCCTGATGGTCAAGACAAGCATTGGAAGCCGCTTTGAACATGGATCAATTGGTACCAAACAGACGGAGTCCCCAGCACCTCAAAAAACCTCCTGGGATTCTCACAGGATGTTTGCAGCTTGGAAATGCCACCAAAACTCAGCAAGACTGCAGTGGAACATTTCCAAATTCATGACTCAGAGGCCTCATTTACACTTGTCAGTTCAAGCATCTCATACCCAGATAAAATACAGATGAGATTTAAGACATGCTCAGGAAACGAACGAGTGCACATAAGAGTGCCATTACACAGTCATAACATGTCATGACACCTGTCATGACCATGAGGAAGTGTTTATGAATGTTTATGATTGTTGCCATTAAGTGTCATATGGTCAGTTATGTTATTTTTAATGCAGTTTCCATTGTCTTTGTTATAACATTTCACATAAATCAAGCCAATAATGTCATTGTTATGACAACTTTACATCAATAAAGCCAATGTCTTTGTTATGACAACCTGACATTAACCAAGACAAAAATGTCTTCATCACGACACCTTGACACTAACCAAGACAAAAATCTTCATGACAACTTGACATGAATCAAGTCAATAATGTCTTTGTTATGACAACTTGACACTAAGCAAGACAGCATAGCCTGCCAGTGTCTTTGTTATTATATCTTGGCATTAACAAAGACAAACATGTCTTTGGTATTACAACTTGACATCCACCAAAACAACATAACCTGTCATAACCTGCCTTTGTTATGACAACGTGACCTTATCAAACTTAAAAACAAAACAAAAACTGTTTAGCTTCGTGTTTTAACGTGAAGCTAAGCAGTCATATACTGTCAAAGATGGCTGGTTTTGACACTGGCCATCATGAGACATTATAAATGTGTCATGAATATTTTTCTTGACCTCAACTGAAGCTGTTCATTTTGGAGTTGTCGTAAAGATTTAAAACACTGTCAAATGCTTTTGTAACATTGTCATGAATAATTTATTGGACTTCAACTAAAGTGGTACCATTTGGAGTTGTCATACAGATTAACTGTCATAAGGCCAGTTTGACAACAGAGTACAGCACCAACATGATTTAGCTTGCAGAGTTAGCTGATGGACAGATGATGGTTGGTGAGTTTCCTTGTTGCTAAAGTAGGGTAACCGATCTCTGCTGTTACCTGTAGATGGTGTTAGTTAGTTAGCTTGGTTAGCCATGGAGCTAGCCCCCTACAGCCAGCCCTCACAGCTGTAGAGACAGCCCCAGGGTGCCAGGAGCCAAACCCAGCAAGAAAATCACATTGGTACTGTATTGCCTATTGTCAAACAGTGTTTGACCCCTGTCCAGCCAGGATCTAAATTTCAGCCAGACGTGGCCAGACTAAGCTAGACGTTGACATGCTGACGACGCTGACAAGGCTAACACGCTGGGGGGAAAGTGCTGATCACAAATCTGATTGCAATCCGTACTGGTTTTCTTGGGCTGAATGCAAATCAGGGACCTTACTCCTCCAGTCCACAAGGAGTTCAAGCAAGTTCAATCTAAATTTGTCTCACACGCACACATTATCGGGAAAATGAGAGGTGAAATGTGTTCCCAAGGTGCTCCCTCACCTTCATGCAAAGAGATTAAAGAGTTGCAACAGGATAGAGGATTAAAAGGTCAAATAGTGTAAAATTTAAGATTAAGAAAACCGTAAAAAGATATTTAATACAATCAGACCGTATAAATGTAATAGGAACATGTAATGAAACATAAACAACATATGAACATAGACATATAAACCTGACATAAACACATTAGGAAACAGGCATCACAACAGATACATAATATAAACAGTGTAAATGTAAAGAAATATTTAATATAAACATACATATACAACATATAAATGGCAGACATAATAACATGATATAGGAAACATATCAGACCCTATGTTACCTTGTGAACTAGTTTGTTTGTGGACTGGTAGTATGAGAGCTACAACCTTTGAGTGGTGTCCTTGTTCAGCACCTGGACCGCCCAAGGGAAGAAGTTCCTTCTGACCTTTGCCACCTCACTGATGCCTGTGATAAAACCTCCTGGGAGAGCCTGAACCTGGCTAGGAGGTGCAGAAAGTAGTGGTGAAGGTACTTGCATCTCCTCACCTGCTCCTCTGGAGCCCCATTGATGATGAGGGGGCAGCAGTTCCTGGTCTGCATCCTGCCAAACTCCATAACGAGCTCTTTTGTTTTTCCACCATTCAAGAAGAGGTTGTTGGCTTGACAACGTGACGTCAGGTTTTCCAGCTTTTCCAGGCAGGGCCTCTCATTATTGTTTCTGATCAGGCCCACCATCAACACCAGCAGCAGCACCACCACCAATGTGTCATCAGCAAATTTGACCAGCCTGTTTGAGGTCGTAGTTTTACTCAGGCTCTTGGGTAAATGAGATAAATCTCTATAAGAATAATAACCTCTGCATTGTAGCAAACAAACACATACATCAATTGTGTTTCTTGTTCTGAAATGAGATGTGGGATATCATCTTCACAAGCTCTAACTCACGCCACTTCACACCCACACATCATTCAGTGTTTGAACTGATCATGATAAGATAAATACCACGGCAGCTCAGAGCATCATCCACCGATCATAAATGCAGAAATTGCTGGAGCCATCTTTGCTTTTTGCTTTAATTAGTTTGTAATCATAGTGTAAGTATAACCACGGATTGGCACAAAATTTGGTACAGACATTCTTTGCTCCTAGAGTATGAAACCTAATGAGTTTGGTCAGCCACTGACTTTTCCTTTACGGCCATCAGCAGGATCACATTTTTGGTTCAGAGGGAAATGTCTCTGACCCACAGGACATGGGACTGACCCTTTCGTTAATCCCCCACACTCCTTACTGTTGCTACATCCGTCAAGCTTTCCTCTCTCACATTGCACATATGCTATTTACAGTGTGTGGCATATTTAATATCATGATTGGCAGTAAGTTTTGAATCACTAGGTCACAGAGAAGTAAACAAAAGCAAGCTTCATTTCTAGCTGACAACGGATTTTGTTGGCTAACATGATGACTCTTGTCTAGCTAATGTAAGCTAATGCAAATAAACTCCTTGAGTCAGCTGTGAAGTCTATCTCAAGATGACTTCTTCGTGTTTCCATCTGACAGATTTTAAAACCAGAACCCATGTCTTCATATGTATGCAATGTCAATGTAAAAAGACTGAGGCTAAAGCTACATCCCACCAAACACTGGTCAGATTGTGAAGTACAACATATAAATGTACAGCTGGAGAGCGATCGCCCCAGGAAGCCAGCTGGGATGAGACAGTGATGCGTCATCATCTGCCCACTTTGATTCTGCACCAGCCCAGATCCTCCATCACCAGCCTAACCCCATATTACTGCAGGTGGCAAGCTAGGTAGCCGGACATGCTAACATTTGCAGCGTATGAGCAGATTAAGACTTTCCTCACAAATTTTGCGCTTGTGTTTGAAAGACTACAAAATAGACACCACCCTCCAAACTCAAGCGATGCAGGGCGTTGCTCTTCTTAGAGCCCTGTGCATACCGCTTCCACATGTAGAGAATTATAGAACCTTGACAGGCGTGCAGTGCCTAGTTATGGATGCTGATCAGTGATTAGGGGCTTAGCGAAGGGTCAGTTTGTCCACATGCATGCACAAACTAATGACATTCCCATCGGAATCACTTTGTTTGTTCACCAAAAAAAGAATAAAGAAAAAATCACAAAGTGCATTTAAATCAAGCCAATTTGTTTTTGCATAACTGCACAGGACATTACAGGTCATTTACATGTGCATAATTTTGCTTGAAAGATGTAAATTGCTTACAAAGATGCATTAAGTAATGTGAGTTTTATCAGCCTCTAATGATGCTAAAACTACTCGAGGCAAAATTAATAGTCAATGTTTCCACTATAAAAGCAGGATAGTTAGAACAGAACTGCAAAACAACCATCAAGTGAGGAGATAAAACTTGTATATTAACCTGAAAATTACAGTTCTTTGCATATGCATATTTCCTGAAATGTTACTCAGATTTGCCAAACCTGTTAATGTGGAGAGAAAGAATCGACAGGAAAATCAGAAGTTTGTTTTCGCATATGCACAAGTTAATATCAAATCTGCTCAGCCCAATGTTTCCTAAATGAGACCCGGCAAACACACAGTAAACAAATCCAGGATCAACACCTTCCCAATCTGCTCCCGTGGCATTCCCTCAGTCAGAGAGCGGGTGTTTTAGCTCAAACTGCCATCTAATTAAGACAGAAATGAGTGCGCCACGGGGTTCTGGCTCGACTTTGAACATTATCATCTCTCTTGCAGATACCCTTGGTCGCCTGCTCTCCTCTTGGAGCCTCGTCTTTGGTTGTAGCGATGCATGATCCCCCCCATTTGTCTGTCTGGCTAATCAGCCAGGCCATTCACGTGGAGATGGCAGCTATCCACCAAGGCGACCCAGGAAGGGCGACCCGCTCATTACCATGTCTCTTTCTTCATCAATCCTTCCCCCACTTCCTTTTATTTTACAGTTCTTTGCTGTCTTACAGCGCCGGCTTTTTTCTTTGGGTTCTTTCTCTTCATTTTCATTCTTCCTCTGGCTCCATTTCTCTGTCTGGCTGAAAACCACCGAGGACCTGCCAGTTCTTGAAGCCATTCGGCTGCATCTTATGTGTCTGCCTCCGAGTCCCAGCTTGGTGGGGGTGAAGCGGAGGACACCGTGTTACATTTGAGTTAACAGGCAACGCTTGCGGGACGCATCGCCACGGGCCCTTTCTGCCGAGCGGCCGCGATTGCTTAAGCAGAACTCAGACAATGAATGACTGGTGACAACATGGAAATGATACCGCTGCGGATACTGGTTAGCCAGCTGTGAGGGCTGGCTGTAAGTGGTGTTATGTCTCATGTCTCTGCCACTGCTGCTATTAGCATGTCATGAAATATGCTGCTGCTGCTGCCGCTAATGGTGGGGTGGGGATGATGTGGATGTGAAGCCTGTTGAGTCACATGTGATGAATGTATACATACAAGCGTGCAGCTTTGCAACCAGCTACAACAATGCCACATGTTGTGTTTGTGTGTCCCTGGCTATGTGGCCCTGGCACAGGGTTAAAGACGGCACGGATGCTTGGTGTCGCCCGAGGACTGGAGGCTGGCAGCCATGACTGTCGGAGAAAGCCAATTTGTCTGACATGTCCTCCTGTGTGACTAACTGTACATCGCATTCATGTGTATGTGCACACCTGTAATTAGAGATGGCAGTGCTTTAACGGCCTCTATCAACGCTAAAAGTTCTCACTGAGGCAAAACTAACACACATTTTCACAATACAGACAAGCCGGCACGCTAATTAGAGCAGAGCTGCAATAAAAAATATCAAGTGAAAGGGGAGTATATTAGACTGAAAATTACAGTTCTTAAAAAATGTGTGCAAATATTTCTTGAAGTGATAATCCAGTCCTTCCAAGCTGTGAACATTAAACCAAAAACACACACGCATCAGACTGTTAACATAAAATGAAACCACCCATTCATAATTTTGTAATCTTGTAAATATTTGCATGTAAATACATAAATGTAACTTTTTATTTAATCAGGAGGACAAACAGCATTAAATATATAGATATTACTACCAGTAAACAATTATGAGAGAATAGGATATAAAAATACAACATGAAATTTTCAGCCTGTCCTCACCAGAAAAAAAAACAGGCATACAGATTGTCTGTGCAAGCAGCTTATTATGACCCACTTTTATGTTTATTGTTAGATGGTAATATGGAGGCTACACAGGGAGAAGGATGTGGTGGATGGATGAGTCAACACGGGACTTTCACCCAGGGTACAAGGTCTGTGAGAAACCAAAAGTTGACTTACTGTTCAAAGTTTGCCGCAATGCAGCTCAATGCAACACAGCGTAACGCAACATAGTGTGACCTGTCACTTGTACTCTCCGACAGTCGTTTTGGGAATAAATATACTCAGTTTATTCTGTCGTTTAGGCGTCAGGATGTGTTTGAAATTTCATGACTCTCCATTAAATGAGCGATTTAAAGGAAACTACTGTTTGAGGGAATGAGACTTAGCTAAGTTATAATCGCATAAACAAATTATATCAACACTGTAAACTGTGTTCTACTGTACATTTGCTCACTTGCTTTGGAGGACAGTAATTGGATAATGAAACGACCCAGCTTCAAGGCTGATTGGTGTCGACCTGATCCAGCTGGCCAAGTCATTGGGAGAGGCAGCTAGCCATAGCATAACTGGCTCACACAGGAATTTGAAAAAAATAATAAATACTTCAAATTACAATTTTGGGAAATAAGCTTATCTGCTCTCTTGCAGAGACTTAAATGAGATTAAGCTTAAATTAGCTTAGCTTACAGTAGCGTAAAGGCTTCTCTATACAGGAGGCAGTTCAGCATTATTCGCATGCGTGTCTAATACACCTCTGTTTTAATCAGTACAGCCGTCAACACAGACTGGATAACAACTTCTGTTTGACTCATAGTTTGCGTGCGCA